>SJYV01019528.1:199735-246333 GCA_006410875.1 Neotragus pygmaeus
GGATGGAGAGAGAGAGCTTAGGAACATAAGGGTGAGTCACCAAAAAATTATCCCAGATCCCACTCTGTGATGTTTCTGCTCTTAAAGGGGGAGCCTGTCAAGTAAAAAGAAAGAAACAGTTAAAGAAAGGGGAAATGACCCATGGAGCTGTTCTGTGTGCTCAGATCTGAAACAGTTACCATCCTAAGGAAGAAGAGATAGTAATGCATCTGACAACAGTGGAGACCCGTGCCTTGAAAGAAGCAGTGATCGAGTCGAAATCATTCAAAGCTCGAGCAACAAACCAACCTCTGTTGAGGGATTTTGTGTTGAATTTCCACGCAAATGAAGGTAACTCTGAGCTATTTAAACCATCTTATATTTTACGTTCTTCAAACCATAAAAGAGGGCGTCTTCTCACTTAAACTGTGGTCTTAAAAATCTTTCTTTCTGAAAGTATAGCTAATAACCAGCTATTATTAAATGTTGGAATCCTCAAATCTTGCAGGATTACTGGAGCCACTTTAAAAACAAAATGGGATACCCTGAACAGTTCCTGCCCTGACAATCTAGCATGGTGCAATCTGCTAACATAGTGAATGGAACAGATGTTAGAAGCTGTGATAACTTCATGTGACCTGTTGAGAAAGCCTTAAAACATTTCTAAAGTACTCCAGCCCTTCCCTAAAGTTTTACAAGTAACTGGAAGAGATGGGATCTGTGATGAAAACTTGAGTTCTGGTCGTTGTTTTAGAGGTGGTAACGTGAGTTCCAGTTGAGGGGAAAAACTAATCTACAATCAATGCAGATCTTCAGAATCAAGTCTTGATAACAACAGCATGTCTTGATGTCGGACTTTGAGTGTTTATAAGTAAAATAATAGACTCCACAATAATTTATACACATTCCACAATTAAACCCCTGGAGCTTTTAGAAAACCAAAAGTAAAAGTAATCCATAATTTTGAAAGAGTAAAATATATTCTACCCACTAGGCAGAAACTAGGATTTTACCTGGGTTCAGAGATACCAGCCCAGAAGTGGGCTTTGCCAGGCACATCACTGTATACTCACACAGCAAGAAAACAATTTGTGAGTTGATCTGATTAATGGGCTGGGGCTTAATTCAGTTTGTGGGTCCACTAAGTGAAAGACAAACATTTGCACTTGATTCAGCCTTGGATAGTCCTAAGGTTATACGTCTCTAACAAGATAATCCATTAAGCACAGTTGCTCAAGTGTCTGTCCATTTGGGAGAAGAATTTATCAGGAGGCTGTCAGAGGAAAAGAACCCTAATGATGTTACTTCAGACGTTGAGCTCACTCTGCAGATTTGAGAAGGTCCCATGCCAAAGAACCTACACAGGAGGCAAGCCCACACCGGAATTGAAGCTACAGGCAGATTTATGGAGCAGAGAGACCACACTCGCTGAGAGAGCCCCATGGACACCTCCTTACCTCTTCACAAGCCTTGAGTTTGGCTTCACCAACCCTGAGCTCTCCTAGACACTTACAAGTGATCTATAGTCTGAATTTGAAGCTCATCCAAAGATAACTGCAGAGCCATCAAGTTTTATTTCTATGAGGCTTCTCTGGAATTTACTGAGTCTGCATTGGACTTTGGACAAAAATGACCTTAATTTTCTTTGTCACAGTAATCATACATTTCAATCATTAGCTCCAGACTATGATATGATAGCCCAGTACTGAAGGTTGAACCTATTAAAGATTATAGCCTGTATAACGGTTCGAAGTGAGAAAACTTTTCTTCTTTGGTTTTGAGTTTAGTGGAAGTTTAATGAAAATATTCACCCATCCATAGTTCTATGGATACACTAGGAGGGAAGAACAGTTTAACTGTGTTTAGAATTCATGTCACAAAAAGAATTGAATGTAGTCTACATTTCTTAAGTAGTAAACAATGGATCACGGACTGACAGAGAGAAATGTTAGGTGATATCTTCGCTATAGTACATTGCCACATAAATAGCTAGAGGAGAATGGCAAACTTAGCATCGATATAGACAAGAAAATACTTCCTGGAGTTTCATGGGATGATTGTTGTATAAAGTGAGTGAGCTCAGGTAAAGGATATAACAAGAACGCGTAATATTGTCTTTTCCCCAATACACCATCCAGCTTTTTGTTTCAAACCATTTAGATGCTGAACACAGCATCAGACCTGCCAACCTTCTGCCATGGATGCCCCTTTCAGATCTTCAGCCAGGCTCTCAGGTCTTCCTTCCAAGTAGAACAATGTTCTGAAACACTGCCATCTAGTGGCCAGTCCCAGAGACAGCATGAGCGCTGGGCACCCGGAATACCCGTCACCCAAGAGAGGAAACTCAGGAGACTGGGTTTTCACAAACGGGCATTTGGGGGGATGGAGAAGCTGACACCCAAGCCCAAGGCAATTTTCTGTACAATTGTACAAGTGACAGTTATTTAAAATAGTATTCACTTTAAAATTATTAAAGTTATTTCCAGAGTGCTGTGTATTCAGCCAAGGTACCATTTGGGGGGGAAAAAAAATAAAAATAGAATNCCCAAGCCCAAGGCAATTTTCTGTACAATTGTACAAGTGACAGTTATTTAAAATAGTATTCACTTTAAAATTATTAAAGTTATTTCCAGAGTGCTGTGTATTCAGCCAAGGTACCATTTGGGGGGGAAAAAAATAAAAATAGAATCAAATAAAGTAATAGTTTTTTAAAAAAGAATCTGAGCAATGTCAGCACTGCCCAAAGGAATATTCCTGCAATATAGAAAGGAAAGAGTAAAACATGTCTCAAGAAAACCCGGCACACAGAGGGTGACTGCTGATCTGTGAGATGAATTCTGTACACAACATTCCAGAAAAGAGGGACAGTATTAGGGACTGCGTGTCCCCAACATTTAATTAGGAAAATTTTCAAAACTTCAAAACATAGTATCATGAAATACCTGTATGCCTGTCCTTCAGATGTACCAACTGTTAACATTTGACTGTTTTATCTATTTGAACCTACTTGTTTTCTTCTTAATGACTGGGCAGCAAGTTGAAGTCATCACTAGACCTCCCTCAGCCTGAAAATTTTACCATTTATGTTCCAAGATAAGGATCTTCTCTATAACCAGGAAATCAATGCCACACTTGAGAAAATTAACTTCAAATCAATAACATGTAACACAAAGCCCATATTTCAATTACTTTCAATAGTTTCCCCAAACATCTTTCACACCTTTTCTTTTTTCCTGATCTAAGATGCATTCAAGGTTCACATACTGTGTTTGATTACAATAAGTCCCTGATGTATGAACCTTCAGGTTACAAACTTTCAAAGAAACGTGCTACTGTGCCCTGTGTGCCAGTTATTATATATGCTGCTGTACTTTTCAAGGTCTGTACTGTAAGAATAAAATATCTTCCTTATTTTTTGTGTTTGTTTTTATATACTATGCATTTTGTATGTATGTTTGCACTTATACATTATGTATTTTATGTGGAAAGTATTATATTACTATATGAACTTGTTCTTTTGCCTCTTAGAGCAAGAGGATTGGGCCTTCCCGGGTGGCTCAGTGGTAAAGAATCTGCTAGCAATGCAGGAGATGCTGGTTTGATCACTGGGTCAGGAAGATCCCAGGGAGAAGGGAAATGGCAACCCACTCCAGTATTCTTGCCTGGAGAATCCCATGGACGGAGGAGCCTGGTGGGTTACAGTTCATGGGGTTGCAAAGAGTTGGACATGACTTAGTGACTTTGGTGACTAAACACACAGTATACTACCTGGTTGATTCTGTTAGTTGGGTACCTAGGCTAACTTTGTTGGACTTAGGAACAGTTTGGACTAAGAACCTTCTCTCAGACAGGCTCGTTTATATGCAGGCGACTTAACTGTATCCTGTCTCTTCAGCCTCTTTCCATCTAGGATCACCCCTCCCCATCACCATTTTTGTCATTCCTGACGCTGGCTGGAGAGGCCAGACAGCTTCCCATATTGTTTTCAGCATTCTGAATCTGTTCGTATATACTGACTTCAGAGGACAGTGTTCACTGAGGTCACCTTCTCTCACGTCTGCTCTCATTTCCTTACATGTGAAACATTTTCTTCTGTGGGTTTCCAAGTTGAGCACTGGAGTCCTTCAGGGAGGAACCAGGAGATGCATCATTAAACAGCTTGCCTGTCTATGACACATCTCAAGGGAGAGACGCAGAGGTCCTGGGGTTTTCAGAATCGGTGGAGCCGGGGAGAACAGCTCTACTCATGACTGGCAGTTACTCTCAGAGGCTCCATCCTCTTCTGCTCCATCCACACAAGCAGAAGTTAAATGCTTAGCCTATTATTTTCAATCCTTTGTTCACAGATATTTTCATCACAACTTGTCCTGAAGGAAAAAAATATTTGATGTGGTCAAAGCGTGCATAGGTAGAAATGATCAAATTTCAAAAACAAGCCCACCCTGTTTTGCATCCTTGCTACCTTCTCAGTCGTAGTCACTGGCGTCTGAGAGGGCAAGCTCTGTTGCCGAGTATGGTGTATTTCCCATCGCTGTTAACCTACCCATCTGTAGTCAGCCCGCTCTCCAGAGCATCCCGAGGGAGCTTGTTCAGGTTTTTCTTTGTGCTCACTTGCATAATTGCTTGAAGTCTTACCTAAAATGAGAAGCTGGTGGGTTTCTTCAGTTATTTTAGGAGTACATAACATACAACTCAATGGACATGAACTTGAGTAAACTCTGGGAGATGGTGGAGAACAGGGAAGCGTGGCGTGCTCCAGTCCATGAGGTCACAAAGAGTCAGACATGACTTAGTGAATGAACAACAACAAACACAGAACTTATCAATATCAAAACACCCAACCCAGAGATCGAACCCAGGTCTCCCACATTGCAGGTGGATTCTTTACTGTGAGCCATCAAGGAAGCCCATCAAGGGACCATGTACCTTCGATCTGATCTGGTCCCTCCTATTCCCAAATGATGTTCCATTTCCAACATGCCATTGCCCAGAACTTCTTGGGGACTCCAGTCAAAATCTGATCCCCAGATCTGGGAGGATGGCTGTGCTGACCCAAGGGACACCTTGCTTATACCGGCGGTAGATGTACTGACTTCTCCAGTGGTACCACCCAAGTCAAGAGTTTATCTTTCCTACCCTGAGCACTTAGTTCCCATGTAATGTTTGATTGCCAGATAATTATAATCTGGTCATTTGTATTGTCTCTTTTTCATAGACCTAAATTTCACAAAAGCACAAAACCATTCTCCCGCACCAAGAGGAAGGGTTGTTGTTTCGTGGCTAAGTCAAGCCAGCCTCTTTCATGACCCCATGGACTGTAGCCCGCCAGGCTCCTCTGTCCATGGGGCAAGAATACTGGAGTGGGTTGCCATTTCCTTCTGCAGGGAATCTTCCCAACCCAAGAATCTAACCCGCATCTGCTGCACTGGCAGGTGGATTCTTGATCACTGAGCTACCAGGGACGCCCAGGAGGAAGAGTGCCTACAGCCTAATCAGAAAAATACAAAACAAACTAAAAACTTGATGAACTCTGATTCTGGAATCAAGTCTACCTGAAATTACAGCTAAGCCAAACTCTAGCTGATTAATCTGGGAAAAGATACATATCTAAGCTTCAGTTTTCTCATCTGTAAAACAGGATTACTGAAAACATATTCCCTCTAGGATGCTTATAAATCTTAATGAGATAATGGGTATAAAATGCTTTATTTTTCAGACTCTTTCAGATATCCCAACATGCGTGACACACTGATTTTAATGTGTATCAACCATTGCTAAGAGGATTCCTAAGACTTGAGAATTTCACTGATTACAGTTATGAAGAATAATAGCAGAATTAGACAAGATTTTTTTGGAATTTGAATGTAGCAGTGCAGAAATTCTTTATGGATGATGACAAGTGTTACTTTGTGATAAAAATTAAAAGCCCATTAAAAAGGGCATTGGGTACACATTGTCAGGAATATTTAACAGAAGGCTTTTGCCAAGAAAGAGAAAATTTTAGTCAAGTGGTTCCACCCCACAGGATAAAGGGCTGTTTGGCCAGCAGCGGCAGGATTTCCTGACTGTGCTCAGCTGACTATTTGTTCTCAGCTGATAGACGCATGTAGACTTGTGTCCTGGCCAAAATGACAGAGATAAACTGCTTCTCGCACTCTGAATTCTTCCAGAGATGGGTTTGGCCCAATCAGCAGGTCCGGGCACATGAACTTGCAGTAGGTGAAGGAAGGCGCTGTGAGGTGCATATGAGGCACTCCCAGCTCCAGGGTGCTCAGCGACCTCACACAGTCACGCCTTGCTCCCCCCCTCCATTCAGGGTGGCCTCTCCACCTTCTGCATTCATCATATCAAGTCCTCACCATCCACTGAGTGTCGGGGAGGGACGAGTCGACCTTCTGTTTCTGCTCACAGGTCACTCTCATTCTGGGCACCGTAGATTTTCATTAGCTCCTTGAGACTGGACCCATTTTCACAACTCTATCCTTGTGATGTTTCTTTCATCATTACAGTATGGATTATTCCTATTACTCTCTATTTTATTTTTTGGCTGTTGTGGGTCTTCATTGCTGCATGCGGGCTTTCTCATTGCGGCAGCTTCTCTCGTTTCGGATCATGGTTCTCTGTAACTGTGGCTCATGCACTTAGTTGGCACAAGGGATCTTCCCAGACCAGGGATTGAACCGGTGTCCCTTACATTGCACAGCAGATGCTTAACCACTGAGCCACCAGGGAGGCCCAGTCCTTTTATTATTAGTTTCAGTTTTATTCTTTCTAAAAGCAGGAGAATGGAAAACAGTCACATAACAAGAGGTAACACATTTAAGCACACATGTACCAGAGAAAGTCTAAATCCTTTATGTGTGAAATCATTTAATCCACATAATAATACTATAAGATACTCACCATTCATATTTACATTGTGCATTTATCATGTAAGCCTGTGTGTACAAAGGTATATAAATTCTTCTTACACAACTTTATGGGGCTTGATCTACAATGCTTGCTACAATAATTTATTATAAGAAGGTGCCACAGTGTATTCCACACTGATCACATTTTAATATAATGAAAATTCTGTCCCTTGTCCTTTTGATTTTAATTACTTACACTGAGGCTTAATAGAGAGTTTTGTTCTTCATCTATTTCCAGAACTACTACACACTAATGCATCTTTGCAGTAAGCTTACCTAAGTTACTAAATATAAGGAATGATTTATGGTTTCTGTCAATGAAAGCTGAAAAGGTTATTACCCAAAATATCAACAGATACATTTCAAATACTCTCAAAAATATCCAAATGTCATACCTTTGACCTTCTCAAAAAGAAGAGCTCTTGACAAGTTTATTGTCTCATTTAGAAGTAATTAATATCAGTACATTAACAGTAGGTAGAGAGGAGAGGAAAAAGCAAATTATTCTTTTTTTTCTTTAATAAAAGGTAGGTCAAGCAGGATAATTGTTCACATGTGTCCTTAGAGCAGAAGCTCCGGAGACTGAAATAAAGTGTTTCCCCTGATGACAGAATCAAATAATGAAAATGGAATGTTTGTTCAGAATCACTTTGTATTTAAGATCATTTATAAATAAGGTATTGAATGTGCTGGTTGCAATGGTTATATATCACATTTTAAAAATAAAACAAGGAGAGCATTTTTTCATGAGCCTAGTGGAATATAAATTGATCCAAATTAGCAACAAATTCACAGCATCTGTTTCTACGACCACCAGGACAGAAACATGGCTTGCAGATTTTATGTTTGATTGTTTTCTTAAAATATAACTTCATCAATTTCTCTATTATATGTACATACTAAAAAGTACACTTGTAGAAGTACTCTTGTCTCAGTTTAACATTGATTCGTCTGATAGCCTTAACATTTAAACTGATCGGCTGGTAATTCTTAAAAGTTAATTTCACATGCACCCATTATATTCCAGCCACTTTGGGGATGTATGATATCATAAATTAACAAACTATGTAATGATTCTATAACAGCAAGACAGTCACCAAAATAACTTTCCAGAAATTAAAAATTCAACATACTGGCTGTTGAAAGGTTCAGCTCTTCCGTGGAGTTCAAAACCAAAACTGCAAGCAAGTGACTTTGGGAAGGTTACCTAACCTTCCTGAGAGTCCCAGTGGCCTCCTCAATATAATAAGGACCGAAAGAGAATCTGCCACACAGTATGAAGACGAGGATGGAATAAGATAATTCAAAGTCCTCAATGCCTGGCACATGGACAGCATTCAGGGTGGGTGGCCTGGATCATCATCACATCACTATCTTCATTCAAAAATACAACACGCTTTTTTATTACTGTATCCTAAATAGGACCTATCTGAATCCTTCTTGAGACACACAAATAACCAAGGCAAGAACAAAACGGAAATTGTGAAAATTTTCTCAAGGAAAAGCCTGTTGCTTTGCTAAGCCTCCACTGCGCCAGGCAGTTGGTCTTCTCTTTCAGTCCTGACAGCCCCCCTGCAAGGCAGGGCTACCATCTCCTATACCAGTCCAGAGTCAGGAACAGTCCAGAGAAATGAGAGAATCCTGCCCTCAGTGCAGGGGCACAAGTGACTTCCTGCTGTGCGACACAACCCCACCACTCTGATCCCATCTAGGCTAGACCAGGGATAAAAGTGCCACCTAAAACCAAACACTCTTATAGGTCTGTCCAACAGGTACATGTGCAGAGACCAGGTTGCTGCTGTTCCGTCACTAAGTCACGTCTGACTCTGCGATCTCAAGGACTGCAGCATGCCAGGCTTCCCTGTCCTTCCCTATCTCCAAGAGTTTGCTCAGACTCATGTCCATTGAGTCAATGATGCCATCCAACCATCTCATCCTCTGTCGCCCCCTTCTCCTCCCATGCCCAACCTTTCCCGGCATCAGGGCCTTTTCCAGTGAGTCAGCTTTTCACACCAAGTGGCCAATTGGAGCTTCAGCATCAGTCCTTCCAATGAATATTCAGGGTTGATTTCCCTTAGAATTGACTAGATTGATCTCCTTGCTGTCGAGGGGCATTCCAGAGTCTTCTCCAGCCCCACAGTTTGAAAGGGGCCGGGTAACCACTGGCTAACAGGATCAGGTCTGCCTTGAGAAATTTGAACTCAAGATGTTCAGAGAGAGAGCTGGTCAGCAGGTGGCAGTAGTGTACAGAGTCCAAGCTAGGACTGCTCACAGCAGGAAAGGCCAATAAACGGAGAGAAAAGGTGTTGGGATGAGGAATAATGACTTTACTGGGAAAGCCAGCAGACTAAGAAGATGGTGGGCTAGTGTCTCAAAGAAACATCTTATTGGAATTAGAATTCAGGCTTCTTTTATACTAGACTCTTGGCTGCAAACTTTTTGGTGCAGGAATCTTTTGTTCTTATAGCTGTCTGAGCTTGTCTGATCAGTGTTCCTATAAACTTCCAACAAGACTGGTTATTTTCTGTTCTTCAGCTCTTTGTCTCTATAGGAATGAAAAAGTATTATACCTTAAAGGTCAGAACACTGAGAGTGGATGATCATGTGTATTTCAGGCTATGGGTGACATTCTTTTAACAAAAAGTGCAGAACCAGCATGTCTAAGCACAGGCAAGCAAGCATAAGAGAGGAAAAGGAATAGATTCAATACAGAATCATGTCTGTACTTTTACAGCAGGAGTAGCGGAAATTAAAAAACAGTGACCACGTTACCAAAACGATGGCGCACTAGAGAAAGGATCAAGTCTTCCCACCACTGAGGAGGAAACTGAGAGCCCGTCTTTTCCCAGATGACCCCGGGGACACATCGTATCCTGGGAGAGAGAACAGAGTGGTCGCTGAACATCAGAGGGGCCCTTCTGAGGCTGGACACCATGAGGCTGTTATGATGACCAAGATGAAGTTAGACAATGAAGCAATGATGTCATCATGGTTAAAAATCAACAATAAATAAATACGGGTCTCAGGGATCTTAACCTCCTCCAAAGAGGAAGGGTTCTGTGTTTCTTTAAATGGTAGAAGGGAAAAGAAATACCAGGTGTGATTCTGTTGTCCTTTTAAGCTACTGTCTGAAAGAAATTACAAGACCTTATCTTCATAAAACAGGCCAAGTTGACATTCTTCTGTGTCTGGTATTCACCCACATATTCCTCAGGGCCAGCAAGAGGCCAATTTGCAGAGATGACTATGAAATTTCAGCTAATTCATGCAGCTACCACCAAAGTCCAATGTTTCTTTTTCTTTTTCAGTTGCCTTTACGATGAACAATGTTTCTTTCCAATGGAAAGATTGTTTTCTCCCTAAAGAAAAGAATATATATAAGAAGTAAAAAATATGTATATATGTACAGAGAAAAATATGCATGTACACATATGTCTATAGAGAAAGGATATAGATATAAAATGGTATATATATTTCTATAAATATATATACCATTTTATATCTTTTATATCGATATATAATTTTTATATATTCTTTTATATCTATATCATTTTATGTATATATCTATGTCATATATGTAAGTATGCTGCTGCTGCTAAGTCGCTTCAGTTGTGTCTGACTCTGTGTGACCCCATAGACGGCAGCCCACCAGGCTCCCCTGTCCCTGGGACTCTCCAGTCAAGAACACTGGAGTGGGTTGCCATTTCCTTCTCCAATGCATGAAAGTGAAAAGTGAAAGTGAAGTCGTTCAGTCGTATCTGACTCTTAGTGACCCCATGGACTGCAGCCGACCAGGCTCCTCCGTCCGTAGGATTTTGCAGGCAAGAGTACTAGAGTGGGGTGCCATTGCCTTCTCCGCTGATTCTGATATTACAATGTAAATGACCTGAGGGGATTCGGTTTTCTTACCTGTGGACTGAATTAAAAAACACCTTCCCTGCCTCTCCATAGGCTCCTGGGGAGACCTCCAGGGAGAGATATGTAAGTATACATAGATATATATAGATACACATGCATACTTAACTAGGTATCAGGCCACTGGAACTTAGACTAAACTTTCCAATGAAACCATATAAAACTTTTGAAACAGACACCAAGATAACATATTTAAAGGCCAGATTCTAACCTAAAAGTTTTGACTTTTAAAATCACCAGCCCATACATTTCTGTCCTGAGGCTCTTCACCATGTCAAATTACGATTTATATAAGCATTTGATAGGCACTCATTAACTCAAAAAAAAAAAAAGGCTATTTCTGCTCATTCCATTGAATTTCTGATCTGTTGAATTAGAAAGCATAGGAAGTTGCAGAGCTGCACGACTGCTAATCAAATAGGTTTCTTTTCANACGAGTCGACCTTCTGTTTCTGCTCACAGGTCACTCTCATTCTGGGCACCGTAGATTTTCATTAGCTCCTTGAGACTGGACCCATTTTCACAACTCTATCCTTGTGATGTTTCTTTCATCATTACAGTATGGATTATTCCTATTACTCTCTATTTTATTTTTTGGCTGTTGTGGGTCTTCATTGCTGCATGCGGGCTTTCTCATTGCGGCAGCTTCTCTCGTTTCGGATCATGGTTCTCTGTAACTGTGGCTCATGCACTTAGTTGGCACAAGGGATCTTCCCAGACCAGGGATTGAACCGGTGTCCCTTACATTGCACAGCAGATGCTTAACCACTGAGCCACCAGGGAGGCCCAGTCCTTTTATTATTAGTTTCAGTTTTATTCTTTCTAAAAGCAGGAGAATGGAAAACAGTCACATAACAAGAGGTAACACATTTAAGCACACATGTACCAGTGAAAGTCTAAATCCTTTATGTGTGAAATCATTTAATCCACATAATAATACTATAAGATACTCACCATTCATATTTACATTGTGCATTTATCATGTAAGCCTGTGTGTACAAAGGTATATAAATTCTACTTACACAACTTTATGGGGCTTGATCTACAATGCTTGCTACAATAATTTATTATAAGAAGGTGCCACAGTGTATTCCACACTGATCACATTTTAATATAATGAAAATTCTGTCCCTTGTCCTTTTGATTTTAATTACTTACACTGAGGCTTAATAGAGAGTTTTGTTCTTCATCTATTTCCAGAACTACTACACACTAATGCATCTTTGCAGTAAGCTTACCTAAGTTACTAAATATAAGGAATGATTTATGGTTTCTGTCAATGAAAGCTGAAAAGGTTATTACCCAAAATATCAACAGATACATTTCAAATACTCTCAAAAATATCCAAATGTCATACCTTTGACCTTCTCAAAAAGAAGAGCTCTTGACAAGTTTATTGTCTCATTTAGAAGTAATTAATATCAGTACATTAACAGTAGGTAGAGAGGAGAGGAAAAAGCAAATTATTCTTTTTTTTCTTTAATAAAAGGTAGGTCAAGCAGGATAATTGTTCACATGTGTCCTTAGAGCAGAAGCTCCGGAGACTGAAATAAAGTGTTTCCCCTGATGACAGAATCAAATAATGAAAATGGAATGTTTGTTCAGAATCACTTTGTATTTAAGATCATTTATAAATAAGGTATTGAATGTGCTGGTTGCAATGGTTATATATCACATTTTAAAAATAAAACAAGGAGAGCATTTTTTCATGAGCCTAGTGGAATATAAATTGATCCAAATTAGCAACAAATTCACAGCATCTGTTTCTACGACCACCAGGACAGAAACATGGCTTGCAGATTTTATGTTTGATTGTTTTCTTAAAATATAACTTCATCAATTTCTCTATTATATGTACATACTAAAAAGTACACTTGTAGAAGTACTCTTGTCTCAGTTTAACATTGATTCGTCTGATAGCCTTAACATTTAAACTGATCGGCTGGTAATTCTTAAAAGTTAATTTCACATGCACCCATTATATTCCAGCCACTTTGGGGATGTATGATATCATAAATTAACAAACTATGTAATGATTCTATAACAGCAAGACAGTCACCAAAATAACTTTCCAGAAATTAAAAATTCAACATACTGGCTGTTGAAAGGTTCAGCTCTTCCGTGGAGTTCAAAACCAAAACTGCAAGCAAGTGACTTTGGGAAGGTTACCTAACCTTCCTGAGAGTCCCAGTGGCCTCCTCAATATAATAAGGACCGAAAGAGAATCTGCCACACAGTATGAAGACGAGGATGGAATAAGATAATTCAAAGTCCTCAATGCCTGGCACATGGACAGCATTCAGGGTGGGTGGCCTGGATCATCATCACATCACTATCTTCATTCAAAAATACAACACGCTTTTTTATTACTGTATCCTAAATAGGACCTATCTGAATCCTTCTTGAGACACACAAATAACCAAGGCAAGAACAAAACGGAAATTGTGAAAATTTTCTCAAGGAAAAGCCTGTTGCTTTGCTAAGCCTCCACTGTGCCAGGCAGTTGGTCTTCTCTTTCAGTCCTGACAGCCCCCCTGCAAGGCAGGGCTACCATCTCCTATACCAGTCCAGAGTCAGGAACAGTCCAGAGAAATGAGAGAATCCTGCCCTCAGTGCAGGGGCACAAGTGACTTCCTGCTGTGCGACACAACCCCACCACTCTGATCCCATCTAGGCTAGACCAGGGATAAAAGTGCCACCTAAAACCAAACACTCTTATAGGTCTGTCCAACAGGTACATGTGCAGAGACCAGGTTGCTGCTGTTCCGTCACTAAGTCACGTCTGACTCTGCGATCTCAAGGACTGCAGCATGCCAGGCTTCCCTGTCCTTCCCTATCTCCAAGAGTTTGCTCAGACTCATGTCCATTGAGTCAATGATGCCATCCAACCATCTCATCCTCTGTCGCCCCCTTCTCCTCCCATGCCCAACCTTTCCCGGCATCAGGGCCTTTTCCAGTGAGTCAGCTTTTCACACCAAGTGGCCAATTGGAGCTTCAGCATCAGTCCTTCCAATGAATATTCAGGGTTGATTTCCCTTAGAATTGACTAGATTGATCTTCTTGCTGTCGAGGGGCATTCCAGAGTCTTCTCCAGCCCCACAGTTTGAAAGGGGCCGGGTAACCACTGGCTAACAGGATCAGGTCTGCCTTGAGAAATTTGAACTCAAGATGTTCAGAGAGAGAGCTGGTCAGCAGGTGGCAGTAGTGTACAGAGTCCAAGCTAGGACTGCTCACAGCAGGAAAGGCCAATAAACGGAGAGAAAAGGTGTTGGGATGAGGAATAATGACTTTACTGGGAAAGCCAGCAGACTAAGAAGATGGTGGGCTAGTGTCTCAAAGAAACATCTTATTGGAATTAGAATTCAGGCTTCTTTTATACTAGACTCTTGGCTGCAAACTTTTTGGTGCAGGAATCTTTTGTTCTTATAGCTGTCTGAGCTTGTCTGATCAGTGTTCCTATAAACTTCCAACAAGACTGGTTATTTTCTGTTCTTCAGCTCTTTGTCTCTATAGGAATGAAAAAGTATTATACCTTAAAGGTCAGAACACTGAGAGTGGATGATCATGTGTATTTCAGGCTATGGGTGACATTCTTTTAACAAAAAGTGCAGAACCAGCATGTCTAAGCACAGGCAAGCAAGCATAAGAGAGGAAAAGGAATAGATTCAATACAGAATCATGTCTGTACTTTTACAGCAGGAGTAGCGGAAATTAAAAAACAGTGACCACGTTACCAAAACGATGGCGCACTAGAGAAAGGATCAAGTCTTCCCACCACTGAGGAGGAAACTGAGAGCCCGTCTTTTCCCAGATGACCCCGGGGACACATCGTATCCTGGGAGAGAGAACAGAGTGGTCGCTGAACATCAGAGGGGCCCTTCTGAGGCTGGACACCATGAGGCTGTTATGATGACCAAGATGAAGTTAGACAATGAAGCAATGATGTCATCATGGTTAAAAATCAACAATAAATAAATACGGGTCTCAGGGATCTTAACCTCCTCCAAAGAGGAAGGGTTCTGTGTTTCTTTAAATGGTAGAAGGGAAAAGAAATACCAGGTGTGATTCTGTTGTCCTTTTAAGCTACTGTCTGAAAGAAATTACAAGACCTTATCTTCATAAAACAGGCCAAGTTGACATTCTTCTGTGTCTGGTATTCACCCACATATTCCTCAGGGCCAGCAAGAGGCCAATTTGCAGAGATGACTATGAAATTTCAGCTAATTCATGCAGCTACCACCAAAGTCCAATGTTTCTTTTTCTTTTTCAGTTGCCTTTACGATGAACAATGTTTCTTTCCAATGGAAAGATTGTTTTCTCCCTAAAGAAAAGAATATATATAAGAAGTAAAAAATATGTATATATGTACAGAGAAAAATATGCATGTACACATATGTCTATAGAGAAAGGATATAGATATAAAATGGTATATATATTTATAGAAATATATATACCATTTTATATCTTTTATATCGATATATAATTTTTATATATTCTTTTATATCTATATCATTTTATGTATATATCTATGTCATATATGTAAGTATGCTGCTGCTGCTAAGTCGCTTCAGTTGTGTCTGACTCTGTGTGACCCCATAGACGGCAGCCCACCAGGCTCCCCTGTCCCTGGGACTCTCCAGTCAAGAACACTGGAGTGGGTTGCCATTTCCTTCTCCAATGCATGAAAGTGAAAAGTGAAAGTGAAGTCGTTCAGTCGTATCTGACTCTTAGTGACCCCATGGACTGCAGCCGACCAGGCTCCTCCGTCCGTAGGATTTTGCAGGCAAGAGTACTAGAGTGGGGTGCCATTGCCTTCTCCGCTGATTCTGATATTACAATGTAAATGACCTGAGGGGATTCGGTTTTCTTACCTGTGGACTGAATTAAAAAACACCTTCCCTGCCTCTCCATAGGCTCCTGGGGAGACCTCCAGGGAGAGATATGTAAGTATACATAGATATATATAGATACACATGCATACTTAACTAGGTATCAGGCCACTGGAACTTAGACTAAACTTTCCAATGAAACCATATAAAACTTTTGAAACAGACACCAAGATAACATATTTAAAGGCCAGATTCTAACCTAAAAGTTTTGACTTTTAAAATCACCAGCCCATACATTTCTGTCCTGAGGCTCTTCACCATGTCAAATTACGATTTATATAAGCATTTGATAGGCACTCATTAACTCAAAAAAAAAAAAAGGCTATTTCTGCTCATTCCATTGAATTTCTGATCTGTTGAATTAGAAAGCATAGGAAGTTGCAGAGCTGCACGACTGCTAATCAAATAGGTTTCTTTTCAAATACTGCTAGCTGGGCTTTAGAAAAACAAGTCACGCATTGGGCGTTACATGAGGTTAAGGCCAGACTGATAGATTTCCTTCAACTTCTGAACACCAACCAGCATGTTGCACAGTTTTTGACTTACCAAAGAAAGATGCTGAAACTAATAAACTAGCCTCTTCGTAGGCTCTCGCAGGCTATGACTGTTGGCATTTTAAATACACCTCAAAGCCGTTTCGTTTGAGATAATACCTGGGAGAGGCACTTGCCAATCAGGAATGTGTCTTCTCTACTAGCTGTCCTAGAAATTCAAACCAGCCACCACAGAGACTCATATTAAAATTCCTACATTGTTCCTGACCACATTGTGGGAGACAGAGGTTGAGCCTGCTCAAGGCTGAAAATTGTCAAGTTTAATGCGTCTTAATAAAATCATGACCTGCTTTGATATAGCAGTTGGCACATCTTTTTATAAAGTTCAACAGTCAGGGTTCTTTGTGCTTCCAAGGGGTGCAAAAATCTTAAACCTAAAATTTTTAGGTTAGAAGACAAAGGCAGTGACAAGAGTCAAAGCAGAAATATGATGAGAGAGGATACATCAGAATACTAAGTAGTCAATGTAACAATTGCATTCTATCCGTGTTGTGTAGAATTAAATATGTCACATATGCTGTTCACAAAGCCACCCACCTCTCAGTCAAACTGCTTCTTTCAAGAGCTGAAAACCAAGTAAATACCACTCCCACTCACAACGCCCAAATGTCTTAATTCCAGAGTCATTGCAGCTTTTCACAGAGGTCCAGGGTCACATCAATTTTGCAACCAGTGCAACCCGATATTGCATGATTCTGAGATTATTATTTGGGTCCTAATTGCTCTGCATATTGCTCACTGCATTATTTCTTTTCATCCAGGCTAATTTATCACCATCTCCACTACTGATGGTTCTTTATTTAATGGATAAATAAATTTGGATTTTTAATTCTTGGCAAAAGATTTGTAACATACTTATATGTTTGCCTCTTGCTCTTTGACTTTTCTTGACACTGTAATGTATTGTTTCATGACTTAATCCGACTCACTCTTCCTCAATAGCTTGGCTAACTATTGACAAGCTAAATTTCACTGAAAGAAGAGGAAAAAAACATGCTTTCCGCTATAACTTAAAAATAATTTTCTTGAGACCTGTTAATTGACAGTAGTGAATATCTGGGTCAGTAATGGCAGTGGCGATATCTTTCAAGAGGGTCTAAATACAAAATTTAGGTGAAACTACATCATTAGTGCCATTCTCTTCTTTCACACAGTCACTGTGGTCCTTGCAGGGAAATTTTGTCATACAGAGGCAACAGGGACCAATGTGGCTCAAGAATCTCAGGAGATTTTATTGGCTTTTTGATGTCTAGCACACCTTGAAGGAGGTCTGGGACTCGCCTTATGTCTGAGTTAAGGAAACAAGGGGGTTCAAAAATTCTATAGATAAGATTGCTCACTCCAGCCAAAGATTAGAATATTTTCTCCTGGTTGGGAAGATCCGCTGGAGAAGGAATAGGTTACCCACTCCAGTATTCCTGGGCTTCCCTGGTGGCTCAGCTGGTAAAGAATCCACCTGCAATGCGGGAGACCTGGGTTCGGTCCCTGGGTTGGGAAAATCCCCTGGAGAAGGGCAAGGCTACCCACTCCCGAACTGTGGTCTGGAGAATTCCATGGACTATAGTCCATGGGTCACAAGGAGTCGGACATAACTGAGCAGCTTTCACTTTCATGGTTGTTCCCAGCTCCATTCCTTCCCCTAGAGACAGCAACCTGTGTGCTTGAGAAAAAGGATATGAAAACCTTCTGATAGTCATATTTTTGTGGGCTTATCTTCATTCTTCAGCCATAGTGTAAAATGTGCCTATTAGCCATTTTGTATTTCCATGATTCAGTTTAAGCTTGTTCTTTGAAGTTCTCAATTTATCTGAAATTTACATTTCTGATGGAGGGAACTTTGAATTTATGAGGTGGATGTTTGTAAAGTTGCCTCAGAGACTTGCTCTGTTAACTGCTTGCATGCTCAGTCACAAAATCATGCCTGACTCTTTGTGACCCCATGGACTGTAGCCCACCAGGGTCCTCTGTCCATGGCATTTCCCAGGCAAGAATACTGGAGCAGGTTGCCATGTCCTTCTCCAGGGGATCTTCCCAACCCAGGGATTCAAACCTATGTCTCCTGCATTAGCAGGCAGTTTCTTTACCACGGAGTCACCTGGGAAGCCCTAATCTTCTTGCTCTCAGAGAAAAAAGAGCAACGAGTTCAACTTCACCCCAAAGAGCACTTGGCTCCACTTTCATCCCAGGGAGTCACTTTGTGGAAAGAGTCCTAGGTCAGCAGATGCTGAGCTTTAAGCACCTTCATTTCATCATGTTTTCTCTAAGGAGTATGTGGAACAGGATTTCCCTTTGGTGAAGGGTTTGCCTTTGGGTGATCTCACCAGTCCCTTTACAAAATTCAAATGTAATGGCAATAGTGAGTTCCATTCCTAAATTATAAGTTAATCATCCAAAAAAAGATCAATCCTGTAGTTGTGATTCCCTGAACAAAATTAACACATAAGAAGAAAATTTTCTGAAAGAATTTTGGTAACCAGAGTTCTGGGGCACCACAGGAAGACCCATGGGCATGGCTCCTAGCAAAGGGTGGCCCATTGCTGGGGCGTGACACAGGGCGACTCAGGCTACACAACTCCAGAGAGCCATGTGGGATAGATAAAACGGTGAGCTGCAGACAGTTGCAAACAGAACAAGTTCCTGAGCACATCTCAAAACCTCCATGGGCTTCATGAAGAAGAAATGGGTAAAATTGTAGGGTGCTGGCAATACTGTAATACTGGGAGCAAAAATCAGAAAAAATATGTTAAGGTCTCTTCACCTTGCTTCCCCAGGTTGACATCTGGGATTCAACAGTAACATCAGGAGCCGAGATGTTTTGGAGACTGTCTCTTCTCATCTGCACCAAGAGTCAGAGGAAATAAAAGATTATTATTTTCCTCCCAGTTATCCAGTTTTTTTTGTTGTTGTTTGTTTGTTTTGTTTTTCTCCATCAACCATCCTCTTTCCTTCTTCTTCTATCGCCTCTTTCTGTGGGCCTTATCCTTTCTGAAGAGTTCTTCTACTGTTTAGTTCAGTTCAGTNTAGGGTGGAATTGCAAGTGTAGATGAAAGAGAAGAGGGCAGGGCTGCTGAAGAGTCAGACTTGGGAGTTGGATTTACAGGATGAGGGTAAGATGGGAACTGGAGTGATAAAATGCTGAGCAGCTAGTCCAGGACAGGTAGCAGGAGACGCGTGGGAACTTGGTGTCCCTGCTGTCACGCTGAGGTGGTACCTTCAATGCAGGTCTTCTGTTTCTAGTTTTCCATTCTGTCTTAAGGTGGAAGAGACCTTCCCGTGATTTCCCCCTTAAACCAAGTACATGGTTCTCTTGCGATTTCCCAACGCTTCGGTATTTGTTGATTTATTCAACAGAATAGTTAACTGAACACCTTGTATGTACCAGGCACTAGGCTGAATACAGAGGACAAAATGGTGAATGGAAAATAGACAGAGGCCATGAGTTTGTAGTGTTCAAGAGCACTATAAAAAGCTAGACAATACATATTAAATGTAAAAACCCAAAATAATTAGGGTGATGAGAGGAAAAAAGGGAGAGGCAATACCGGGGTAGGGGATTAAGAGGTATAAAATATTATATATAAAATAAGCTACAAGGATATACTACACAATACAAGGAATATAGCAAATAGTTTTATAACTATCAATGGAGTGAAAGTGAAAGTTGCTCAGTCGTGTCGGACTCTTTGTGACCCCAGGGACTGTAGAGTCCATGGAATTCTCCAGGCCAGAATTCTGGAGTGGGTAGCCTTTCCCTTCTCCAGGGAATCTTCCCAACCCAGAGATCAAGCTTATAATCTTTAAAAGGTGTGAATCATTATATTTTACACTTGTAATTTACATAATATGTTAACTATACTTCAATAAAAATAAATAATTTTTAAAGCAAAATAATCACAGTGGTTATAAACATTACAGTATACGAAGAGGATGCCATGGTTGACGACACTGAGCAGCTCCTTTAGATGAGGCCATCATGAGAGGCCTCCCTGCCATGAGGATGTGAAGAGCAGTGGAGTGGTCCAGGCTTTAATAAAATNTAATCACAGTGGTTATAAACATTACAGTATACGAAGAGGATGCCATGGTTGACGACACTGAGCAGCTCCTTTAGATGAGGCCATCATGAGAGGCCTCCCTGCCATGAGGATGTGAAGAGCAGTGGAGTGGTCCAGGCTTTAATAAAATAAAAATTGTGCCTTCATTTTAAAAAAAACAAAAACAATCTTTACTCATTTACCAAGAATAAAATTACTGGGTAATAATGGTTTACAAATAAAGCAAAATAAAACTCTTAAAAAGGGGGGGTGGCAATCACTTCCAAGTTCCCAGGTGAGAAAGGGTTTTTGTGCTGGAAGAGTTGAAGAAGGGGAGAGGGACATGAGGTTGTAGCGATGAGATGAGGTTGTAGAGACCAGGTAAGACCACGCATATCACATTCTGTGATTGGGATTGTGCTCAAATGCCTTAGCAAGCCATTTAAGTGTTTATGCAGAGTCCTGGGATGATGCATCTAACATTTTAAAATGTGACTATAGTTGATGAGTTGAGAATAGGATAGCAGAGTGGAAGGAAAGGAGACAGGAGTCAGTAAGGANGATTGTGCTCAAATGCCTTAGCAAGCCATTTAAGTGTTTATGCAGAGTCCTGGGATGATGCATCTAACATTTTAAAATGTGACTATAGTTGATGAGTTGAGAATAGGATAGCAGAGTGGAAGGAAAGGAGACAGGAGTCAGTAAGGAGGCTACCAAGAGAGGACGATGCAGACAGCAGAGATGGAAAACTGGAAAATACCCAAGGTACATTGGTGGGTGCAGAACCACCAGCACTTGTGGATGGATCAGTGGTGAGGTTCAAAAGACAGTAAAATGAAGGCTGACTCTTGGCTTTCAGCTAGAGCTCCGGGTGGGTGTTGAATCAATTCCCAAGGTGAGCAACTGGAGAAGGGAGAGATATGGGGGGACTGGAAATCAAGTGCAGAGTCTCCAACATTAACACCGTGATGTTTGTGGAATGGGACTTCCAAGCAGAGATGTGGAGTAGACCTGTGGGCACATGACTCTGAGTCTTAGAGGACAAGAGGGGGAAAATGTATGTGTTTGGGGTTGTCAAGATAGATGACGTAACGGGAAAGGATGTGACTGCTTGGGCTTCCTCCCAGCATGGTGGTCTCAAGGTAGTTCCCTTCCTTGACAGCTGGATTCCTCCAAGAAATGGGCTCCCAAAGACTCCAAAGACAAAAGCTGAAAAGGTTTCTCATGACTTCATGTCAGAAGTTACAAACCTTCCCTTTCACCATAAACTATAAAACTTTGCACTTTGATTGGGGGTTTCCCCCAATTCTTTCTGCAGTCTACTTAACTGTGTCTGACTCTTCCAAACTCCAGGCTGAGGATGTAATTGCTTCCTTATGGGCCCATTTATCTGAATCACTTTCTAAAATGTGAGACTTAGGGTGAAAAGATACTAATAGAATAAAAACTGAAAGAGCATAATTACAACAACCTCTTTCTTGGAAAAACAGCAGAAAAAGGCAATATTGAAATTGTGAAACAATGGATAGGAAAGGAAAAAATCATTTTTTAAGCACTGATGCTATTTACCACCAAACACATGAAATATATTAAGGACCTAGTTCCAAATTTGAGTTACAGACAAGCATAGCAGCTTTCAACCCTTCTATAACCCTATTCTTTTTCTCCCTTTTACCCAACATCTCATTTTTAAAACCAGCATTCTCTGTTTGCTTCTTTATCAGTCAGTCAGTAAGTTCAGCTGTTCAGTCGTGTCTGACTCTTTGCAACCCATTGGACTGCAGCATCTCATCCTCTGTTGTCCCCTCCTCCTCCTGCCTTCAATCTTTCCCAGGATCAAGGTCTTTTCCAAAGAGTCAGTTCTTTGCATCAGGTGGCCAAATTGCTTATATGCTTGTTCATCTCCAAACCACATCTTCAAAAAAAAAAAAAAAAAAAACACTGATGCCATACAACATTTTTTCCTCTTAAAGTTTTGTAATCTCTATTTAATTAAATTCCAGATCAAGTTATTCTGCCAGTCTGTCTAGACAGCCACTAAAAAGTGATTAAAATAGTTGTGCACATAGTTATATAAGGAACGTGTTAGGCTTATTGAAACTGCAATATTTAATTATGTAAACTTTTTTACAATTAATGTTTGTTCATGGTGAACCCTGAATGATGCCTTGGGAAATGTTTCTCACCGTTTCTATACTAATTTTTATCCCAAGGAATCTTTATGATGCTACACTGACTGAAGTTTGTTTGTTTGTTTTTTCTTCAAATAGTATCAGAGTATCAACCAAACACCATGAAGTTAAATAATGTATTGTGAGGAGAGATTGCATTTCAAGGACCAATAGGGAGCAAAGAGCAGAGATGTCAAGGGTTTATTTGAGGAAATCATCTTTGTTTAGCTTCTGATCCTCCTCCAAAGGCAGCCACTTTGGGTTATAAAGAAATAGCAGATCAACCACTTCCCTAATGAAGAGCAAAGTGCTCTAAACCATAACTAGGGAATGATCAAGACACACTGCCATTTTTTTTAAAAAACAGGGAGAATTGTTTTTAATTTAAAGGGAGAAAAAAAAAAACTTTGTCATGCTTTCAGTTTGGGAGAGAAACATTTGAAATCATCTGTGCTATTGAAATGTCAAGGTTTCACCGGTATCTTTACTGTTCAAAATTAGACGCACTGTGAAAGTCTGTTGAGTCTTCCAGAGTTATACAGAAGGTTGATAACAAATGCCTGAACAATGTCCATGCTAAATTATCATGGCTGTACTTTCTGCAGAAGTCACAAATTGGAGGTGCATAAGCCCCAGGTAGCCCTCATATGTGATTTTATTTGACTTTAACCACGTTAAAAGTATTGAGAGATGTTATCCAAAATTATTCATTCATATATTCAACAAATATTTACTGAGTACACTCAGACAAGCAAAGCTCAGTACCAGATGCTAGAAACAGTACAATGAGAAAAGATGT
The DNA here is from genome assembly GCA_006410875.1 of Neotragus pygmaeus. Classification (NCBI taxonomy): domain Eukaryota; kingdom Metazoa; phylum Chordata; class Mammalia; order Artiodactyla; family Bovidae; genus Neotragus; species Neotragus pygmaeus. The sequence goes on from SJYV01019528.1 coordinate 222,988, forward strand.
GACTTCTGTTCTAACGAGGCCTACAGTCAAGAAAGGGAGACATAATTAAAAAGCAGTTAGAAAAGGTGTGGTTAATGTTATGAAGGGCTTGCCAGGTGGCACAGGGGTAAAGAATCTGCCTGCCAATGCAGGAGAGGCAAGAGATATGGGTTTGATCCCCTGGGTCAGGAAGATTACCTGAAGTGGGAAACGGCAACATGCACAAGTATTCTTGCCTAGAAAATTCCATGGACAGAGGAGTCTGGTGGGCTACAGTCTATGGGGTCACAAAGAGTGGGACACAACTTAAGGACTAAACAGCAACATATTCTTCAGTAAACTCTTACTCTTCAGTAAGAGGTGGGAGTAAATTCTAAGTAGAGCAATGGAAAGAGGTCCTGTTGGTCATTCTCCAGCTGACTTCAGGCAGACAACTTCCTCTCTCTGGCTTCTGGTTCTTCAGAATATGGAGGGAACTCTCCATGTAAAGCAGAAGTGGTCCCTTGTGGCCCTGGGAGCTCAGAGCCAGTCACCCCACTGAGGGGTCAGAAACAAGAAAGTAAGGAGAACTGAGAAACTTGGGAGGAGTCCAGCTCCTAGCTTCTGTCTCTCTCCATCTGAAAGGGAGGACACAGAAATTTGCAAATGATAAGAAAAGAACTCAGTGTGGAAACTTCACCAGGATGACTTAGCCTTGACACAGGACTCAAAGCCCAGACTTTGGAGATGTTCAGCTTGATGGTCACGTGAATTCAGAACAAAGTAACTTCTTCAAGTCTTGCCTCGATGTCTAAAGGAACCATCCAACACCTGACATATCTAGAATTGCACTTGGTTGTTATTCTCTTGCTAAATCGTGTCCCACTCTTGGAGAGGCTTTAGTGTCTCCATGGACAGCAGCATGCCAGGCTCCTCTGTAGACTGTATCACTGCCATACCTTTGATGAGGAAAAGCTGATTCTACACAGAATTTCAAGTCTTGCCCTTTATGTGGAAGCTCAGCAAATTCTTTACCCCTTTCATAAAGCCATGAACTGCCTCTCACATTTATATTCTGTGGTATAAAGTTCTGTTACTGCTGCTGCTGCTAAGTTGCATCAGTTGTGTCCGACTCTGTGCAACCCCATAGACAGCAGCCCATCAGGCTCCTCTGTTCCTAGGATTCTCCAGGCAAGAATACTGGAATGGGTTGCCATTTCCTTCTCCAATGCATGAAAGCGAAAACTGAAAGTGAAGTTGCTCAGTCGTGTCTGACTCTTCAAGACCCCACGGATTGTAGCCTACCAGCTCCTCCGTCCGTGGGATTTTCCAGGCAAGAGTACTGGAGTGGGTTCCCATTGCCTTCTCCTATATAAAATTCTAAGGTACACAAATGCTAGATGGCTTCTAAAACACAAAAACATTTTTAACTACAAATAGAGTCATTTTTAAGAAGCCGTAACACTGTCTTTATCACTTATCTCAACCCCCTCGAAATTATCTACCAATGCTAAAAGTTGGGACAAATGATAAAGAAAGAACAAGATTTCAAAATAAACAAGAAAAGGCATAGATATGTACACCAGAAGAAGAGGACATGAACTCAGAAACAAGACTGTGGGGGGTGTGCTTCTTGCCCCCACAACTTCCAGGCTGTGTGACTTGGAATAAGTTACATAACTTTCCTGGGCTTCAAGTTGTTCATCTGAAACAAGGGATAATGGTAGTAGTTGCCTATTGATATGATGGGAAAATCACTCAGTTGTGTCCAACTCTTTGCAACCTCATGGACTATACAGTTCATGGAATTCTCTAGTCCAGAATATTGGAGTGGGTAGGCTTTCCCTTCTCCAGGGGATCTTTCCAACCCAGGGACTGAACCCAGGTCTCCAGCATTGCAGGTGGATTCTTTACCAGCTGAGCCAGTCTGTAATGTACTTGCCTATTGCTGTGTAACTAATTACCCAGAATTGAAAACAACAAATATTATCTCACACAGTTTCTTTCTTTTTCAGTTTCTTTTTGGGGGGAGGAGGGGGGTGTGAATCATTTCTAAGGTCTTTACTGAATTTATTACAATATTGCTTCTGTTATTTATGTTCTGGTTTCCTGGTTGTGAGACATGTGGGATCTTGGGATTCCCAGGTGGTTCAGTGGTAAAGACCCTGCCTACCAATGCGGGAGATGTGGGTTTGATCTCTGGGTCGGGAAGATCTCCTGGGAGAGGAAATGTCAACCCACTCCAATTCTTGCCTGGAGAATCCCATCAACAGAGGAGCCTGGCAGGCTATGGTCTGTGGGGTTGCAAAGAGTAAGACACAGCTGAGTGAGCACACACACGTGGGATCTCAGTTCCTCAACCAGGAATCATGCCCACAACCCCCGTATTGAAAGCTGAAGTCTCAACCACTGGACCACCAGAGAAGTCCCTCCCACACATTTCCTAAGAATCAGGGGTCCTGGAGTGACTTAGGTGGTGGCTTGGATCATGGTCCTTCTGGAGACTGCAGTCAAGCTGCCAGTGGGTGTAGACATCCTCAAGCACCACTGGGGAACCTGCCTCCAGAATCACTCATGTAGTTGAGGGCAGCCCACATGGTTAGGGTCTGGAGTTACGTTGTATTTCAGCTCCTCAGCACATGAGCCTCTTCACGGGCATGAGAGTCCCCAAGACACGGCAGCTAGCTTCTTCCAGAGCTAGTGGGCAGAGAGAGAGAAAGAGAGACAGAGACCGCAAGAGAACAACCAAGATGAAAGCTATAGCCCTTTTATGACCTAGTGTCAAAAGTCACACGTTGCATCATCCCTTTAGCTTTATCCTGCTCATTAGAACAAGTCATTAAGTGCAGTCCACATTCAAGAGGAGAGAAGTTAGACCTCCCCTCTGAGGGGAGCCATCTCAAAGAAAGTGAGGACTTTTTTTTTTTTTTTAAGAAGATTTAATTTATCTGGCTGTGTTGGGTCTCAGTTGCCTCATGCAGGATCTTTTATCGTGGCATGCAGGCATGTGGGATCTTAGTTCCCCAACCAGAGATTGAATCAATTTCCCCTTCATTGCAAGGCAGATTCTTAACCACTGGACCACTAGGGAAGTCCCGTGAGGGCATTTGTTTAAAGTACTACACTGCCTACCAAGAGTAAATGAATCAGTACATGTAAAACAGAATATGCAATGAAAGCCTGATAAATGCCACCACTGATTATAATTTTTATCATTTGGACCCTGTTCACCATGTTCCAGGTGCTGTGATCTGTCAAGATAGAAATTATGAGAGCCTGATGCTGGAGCCAACATCCAAACTGGGGGTGGACCAACACATCAGGGAAAGGAAAGAGTATCAAGAGCAAAGATGGCCATCTGGGTAACATCCGCCCCAAATCTGTTCCTGCTTCTGGCCTCATTGTTTAAGTCAGTTCACAGTTCTTTATCCAAAAGCATTCTCTTTGCTATATCCTCAAGCATCCATTGGCGTAGTATATATGTTTCATCATTGATCAAAACAACCGTGACAAGGGTGACTTGCCTCGTGGTCCAATGGCTAAGACTCTGAGCTACCAAATGCAGGGGGCCTAGTTTTTATCCCTGATCAGGGAACTAGATCCCACATGCTGCAACTAAGTATTCACAACTAAAAGATCTCGCATGCAATAACTAAGACCCACCACAGCCAAATAAATAAATTTTTTTTAAACTATGACTGAGTGGCCACTTGGGATTCATAGTCTTAGGAAATGGTCTTAGGAAAACCTACTCAGTTCATCCAAATTTCATACCATCCAATTTTCAGATCTACATTCCAAGTGTCTGATGGTTCATTTTCTTNGATCCCTGATCAGGGAACTAGATCCCACATGCTGCAACTAAGTATTCACAACTAAAAGATCTCACATGCAATAACTAAGACCCACCACAGCCAAATAAATAAATATTTTTTTAAAACTATGACTGAGTGGCCACTTGGGATTCATAGTCTTAGGAAATGGTCTTAGGAAAACCTATTCAGTTCATCCAAATTTCATACCATCCAATTTTCAGATCTACATTCCAAGTGTCTGATGGTTCATTTTCTTCTTGGAGATTCAGTAGAAATTACAAACATTGGATTAGCATGTGGCAGCATGTTATTATCACTTTGTAATATTAGTTCCATCATTGAAAGAGTTAGATGCTATTCATAGGAAAATACAATATAGCTGCTCCCAGCTACATATGCTCCTTAAGCATATTTTCATTTCTCTGAGAATATTTAGTTTGGAAAAGAAAAGGAACCACAGAATTTTTTCATAAATTAAGACGGATTCCTATGTGGAGGTTTAGTTAATTATGGGAACTCACACACTGTTAGTTCCTAGCCATCTATCTTTGGGCAGACTCTTTAAATTTTTTATAGGCGTCAGGATGTTTTCTTTGGTTTGACATTAGTGATGGCTAAAAATTAACTTTTCATCCACAGGAAATATTAGTCTCTCATTGGAGAGTCAATAATATTATTTTTCTCAGATAAATCATCAGTGAGTCAGTCGGCTCTGAAACCCAAGATTCATAAATTTTAAAATCATGAAATTGAAGGCATCTTATGATCTTTAAGCCCTGTCCTTATATGGATACAGAAACTGAATCTTTAAGAGGTGAAAAGAATCACCTACAGTCACAGAAGTTGAAAGCAGGCAGGTCTAGACCCAGGGCTTCTTAGTCCCAACACCCTTATTTTTTCAAATACGTTATAGCTGGAATTAGAAATTGATTCCAACTGTTACCTTATTTTTATCAGCTGTCCTGGATTTTCCTTGCTGCCTAGGCTTTTCTCTAGTTGTGGAGAGTGGGGACTACTCTCTGGTTTCAATGCATGGACTTATTGTGGTGCCTTCTCTTGTTGCACGGCATTGGTTCTAGGGTGCGTGGGCTTCAATAGTCGCAGCATGGAAGCTCAGCAGTTGGGGCTCCCAGGTTCTAAAGCACAGGCTCAACTTCTGTGGCAGATGGGCTTAGTTGTTCCATGGCATGCGGGATCCTCCCAGACCAGGGTTCGAACCTGTGTCTCCTGCGTTGGCAGGTGGATTCTTTACCACTGAATCACCAGGGAAGCACCAGACTGTTATTTTAAATAAATTAAAGTATGAATTGAATTTCAATTATTAGTCAAGAGTCAGGATGGAAAGAAGCATACCCTGCTATGTCCTTTCCTTGTGTTTCTAATTTTTGACCCCTCCATCTGGCCTGGGTCCATCTTAACTTACACCATGCTTGTAGGGTTAGGGAGGATTTCTCACCTTTTATGTTCCTTAAGGGTTGCAAGTTAGAAGTTAGGGAAGTTCTATATTTATAAGTAAAGATCTTTAGCTTACAACTCCGCCATTTAACTAACCACAGATGTGTATAAGAGACAGAGACACAGCTGAGTGAGCACACACACGCGGGNTCTCACCTTTTATGTTCCTTAAGGGTTGCAAGTTAGAAGTTAGGGAAGTTCTATATTTATAAGTAAAGATCTTTAGCTTACAACTCCGCCATTTAACTAACCACCAGACTTGGCTAAAAGTGATTTGTGTTTTAAATTGGCTCTCCAGATTTCCTCCCTTTCCCCAAAAGATGATCTGAGTTCCTTCAACAGCGAAAGTGTCAGTCGTTCAGTCATGTCTAACTCCTTGCAACCGCATGGTCTATAGCCCGCCAGGCTCCTCTGTCCACAGGATTCTCCAGGCAAGAACACTGGAGTGGGTTGCAATTCCCTTCTCCAGGGAATCTTCCAACCCAGGGATCAAACCCAGGTCTCTTGCAATTGCAGGCAGATTCGTTACCATCTGAGCCACCAGGGGAGCCTAACAGTGCTGGGCTGTACTCAGATACACCCGACAATAGCGGAGGACTTTGTAGCCTCCACTCATGCTCTTCACACTGTTGATCTGCCCAGGGAACGAACGCCATGAATAGCACTTATTATCTTGTTGAAAGAATTTTGGCTTTGAATGTACAGTGTACACTTCAGGGAAAATCAATTTTCACCTCCATGTGTCCTACTCAGCATTTCACTGCAGAATCTTAAAAGCAAGGTGGGAGGTTGGGTCTCTGACAAAGGAGAGCAGTTTTCTTATTTTGCATCAGGTTATTGAGTTTCTTTCTGGAAATTATTGCCCAAATGTTTCACATTAGCTGATTCTTATTTCTCAGTCAGTCAACAGAGCCTCAGTGATCATTTCTCCATTTTTCAAATTTTAGTGCATCTTAGACTTTCTAGAACAGAGACTACTTTATATACCTTGGAGATGATTCTTGTAATTAAAGAATATTGCAGAGGGCGGGAAGATGGCGGAGGAATAAGACGGGAGACCACTTTCTCCCACACAATTTCATCAAAAGAACAATCCAACGCTGAGTAAATTCCACAAAACAACTTCTNATTGACAGAAGTGGCAATTTTATTGATAAAGTGGCAATTTATTGATAAATCCAGACAAAAATTCAGGAGTCTGATGACCAATTAAAGTTTCTTGAAATAATGAGGGTAGATTCACAATACTCTGTATCTCTGGCAGAAAAAAAAAACAAAAGAAAACAAAAAACCTGCTGTCTCTTTGCCCTTCTATCACCAAAAGAAGGCCCATGTAGGACAGTTTGAGTATTGGAGACAGTATCAGCCTCACCTGGGGATTCTATCTGGTTCTTTACATGTGCTAACTTGCAAATAGCATCCTTTGGATGAGGCCCAAACCAAGAGACTGCATTGGAAGCTGTATGGAAAGTTATTGAAATAACACACTCTCTAATCTGGGGGCCCAAATCTGTAATGATCCCTCTGAGTTACAAAATTCTGTGACTAATGGTTTTGTTGACTGCAGCCTGTAGCAAAAGGAGGCTGTCTCCATCCAGGGATGCTCCAGTGGGGTTTTAGATTCATGACGTCCCTAATGCAACTACCAACAGTCTTCTTTTTAAAAGCTATTAGCTTGCTACTGTGCTCTTATCAACACTGAATGCCTGACCCATGGAAAACTTGTGACTCTGATGTGACATTCCTATTTTGGGTGAGTCAACTCAGATTCAATGACTAACAGAGGGGGACAGTCTCAGTAAGTTTCACTTGTCAAATGAAAACAGTACCTTCAAGAACACAACCAGCTTGGCCTCCACAGCACCTAGATTTTACACATAGAATTGGCACCTGTTCCTTTGGGGGAAACTTTATGCCCTATTACTAGCTTGGTGCAAAAGTAACTATAGTTTTGCACTGCTGAACTTTGCCATTTGAGACGGAATACATTCTTAAATAAATGTGGTTATGTTACATATCATTTTAATGCACATCTCTCCTTTTTTTTTGGCTAATGACATTGTGTTGTGCTTTGTTGCTTAGTCATGTCCTACTCTTTACAATCCCATGGGCTGTGGCCCTCCAGGCTCCTCTGTCCCTGGGGATTCTCCAGGCAAGAATACTGGAGTGAGTTGCCATGCCCTCCTCCAGAGGCTCTTTCCAACCCAGGGATCGAACTCAACTGTCCCCCACTGCAGGTAGATCCTTTACTGTTTTACTTGATGCTTATTTTATATTTATCTTAGACTATGGAAATGATGTTAGACAAAAAGCAAATTCAAGTGATTTTCTTATTTCAGTTCAAAATGGGTTGTAAAACAGTGGAGACAACTTTCAACATCAGCAATGCATCTGGCCCAGAAACTGCTAACAAATGTACAGTGTGGTGGCGGTTCAAGAACTTCTGCCAAGGAGACAAGAGCCTTGAAGATGAGGAGGGCAGTGGCTGGTCATCAGAAGTCGACAACTGAGAGCATCATTGAAACTGCTCCTCTTGAAACTACACGAGAAATTGCCCAAGAACTCAATGTCGAGCATGCTATGGTCACCAGGCATTTGAAGCAAACTGGAAAGGTGAGAAAGCTCGATGATATGTGAGTGCCCCATGAGCTGATAGAAAGTTTTTAAAATGTCGTTTTGAAGTGTTGTCTTCTATGCAACAACGATGAAACACTTCTCCATTGGATTGTAGCATGTGACAAAAAGTGGATTTTATATGACAACCGGCAACAACCAGCTCAGTGGCTGGACCAAGAAACAGCTCCAAAACACTTCCCAAAGCCAAACTTGCACCAAAAAAAGGTCATGGTCGCCGTTTAGTGGTCTGCTGCTGGTCTGATCCACTACAGCTTTCTGAATCCTGATGAAACCATTACATCTGAGAAGTATGCTCAGCAAACTGATAACTGCAATGCCTATAGCCAGCACTAGTCAACAGAAAGGCCCAATTCTTCTTCATGACAGTGCCAATTGCATATTGCACAACCAACATGTCAAAAGTTGAATAAATTGGAATATGAAGTTTTGCCTCATCTGCCATATTCACCTGATGCCAACCAACTACCACTTCTTCAAGTATCTTGACAACTTTTTGCAGTAAAAAGGCTTCCACAACCAGCAGAATACAGAAAATGCTTTCTAAGAGTTCACTGAATCCTGAAGCACAGATTGTTTATGTTACAGGAATAAGCAAACATTTCTCGGTGGCAAAAATGTTTTGATTGTAATGGTTCCAACTTTGATTAATAAAGATGTGTTTGAGCCTATTGTGGCCCTAGAAACTAATCCAGTTGAAGTATTTGGCTCTCTGGATCATCTACAGTCTGACAATGGTGTGCTTTTTACCACAAGCCACTCAACAGTGGGCTGACAGTCAAGGTATCTGATGGACCTTCCATGCTTCCTGCCATCCACAGGCATCTGGTACTGCTGAACTCTGAAATGGGCTCCTATATAATTGACTCAACAATATTTCCAACTCCACGTCCTTCACCTCCTCCTGGTCCACACACCTTAGGGAGATAATTAGATCACTAAATGCAACTCTCCCCAGAAGGGGATCACTTTCTCTCAGTTGCTTCCAGGGAAATGATTAGGATGAATGGGGTAGGAAGTTATTAGCACAATATATAGCACAATATAAAGGAGAAGGCAATGGCATCCCACTCCAGTACTCTTGCCTGGAAACTCCCATGGACGGAGGAGCCTGCTAGGCTGCAGTTCATGGGGTCGCTGAGTCAGACACGACTGAGCGACTTCACTTTCATTTTTCACTTTCATGCATTGGAGAAGGAAATGGCAACCCACTCCAGTGTTCTTGCCTGGAGAATCCCAGGGATGACGGAGCCCAATGGGCTGCCGTCTGTGGGGTCGCACAGAGTCAGACACGACTGAAGTGACTTAGCAGTAGCAGCATAGTCCTACCTGGGCTTCCCATGTGGTGCAGTGTTAAAGAATTCACCTGCCAATGCAGGAAATGCAAGAGAATGGTTTGATCCCTGGGTCAGGAAGATCCCTTGGCATTGGGCATGGCAACCCATTCCAGTATTCCTGCCTGGAAAATCACGGACAGAGGAGCCTGGAGGGCTACAGCCCACGGGATCACAGAGTTGGATACAACTGAGTGTGCACACACACAGAGTCTAATTGAAAATTTCAGGACTCTTCCCTGACCATTCCCAGGCAAGATGCTGTTGCTTTTCTCCTAATGGCAACCCCAGGCCAAAACAGTTGGTTCGCCCACTATTGCTATGAGTAATAAACTGTCCTTTGTCTCTGATTTCTTCTTCTTTTCTTATTTCTTCTACCAGAACACCTGAAAGTATGGCAGGCTAACTTGTCAGCTCGCAGAGCACAGTATCAGACTCTTCAGAGTTCTTGACACTATGCCCGCGCTGAACAGCAACTGCAGCGCAGCGCTCTACAGAAATGAGGTCGACTTCCTAACCTTCTTCCTCGTGTTGTCAGACTGAGAGTGATAACCCTGTTACATGCTCTTGTGGGCTCAGCAAGATGGTACAAAGGACATTTTGACCAAAATAATGAAAATGAGTAGGATCCAGGCACCACTTGTTCCTTTCGTATTACCATGCAGGGGAAGAAACCGTGTATTTTCTTTGCCAGTTGCCATCAGGTTTATTGGGCCCAGGGTGTGATTACCCACGGGAGTGTGCCTCTTAAGGACCTTTCCTCAGTGGCCACACGATGTGTATAACAAAGAACCTAATTACAGTAAAGATTGTATGCGGCACAACTCAGGGTAGCCTAATTAAATCTCGTATCATGGCTGACAGCTGTGAATTTGTTTAAAGAATTTGCTGTGAAAGCTCCTCTGATGTTTACTATTGTTACTCAGACTTCATGCAGTGAGATTACAGTTCAGGAGGTCCCTGATACTGGAGGGTTAATGCCAGCTCTCATTGTGTGTGTGGATGTGTGTGTGCACACACAGAAACTGCCCTTCAGAACCTTTTAATACATCAAATCAAGGCAGAGGGAGAGAGCTGTTTTCTCATTTACTGAGAAAGGTTTTTGCAGTTACCTTAAAACACAACTTAAAAAGGCCTTTGTTTATATTACTCAATGTGTAACAATTCTGACACACAGTGCTTCGCACATTTTCACACACGTGTGACAGCTGGTAACTCATGGAAACCCTGAGGCTTTCCTCAAGGCTTAGGGGCCTGGGTTGAAGATAACTCAAAAACAGATCTGAGGCTGGTCATGGACAACTGTATGATGATAGATTATTGCTGTTGGGGAATCTGTTGGTGCTTCACTAAACATTCATTGCTGCTGCTGCTGCTAAGTTACTTCAGTCGTGTCTGACTCTTAGCGACCCCACGAACTGCAGCCTACCAGGCTTCTCCATCCATGGGATTTTCCAGGCAAGAGTTCTGGATTGGGGTGCCATTGCCTTCTCTGAAACATTTATTAGGTACCTGCTATCTGCAGGTATTGAACGAGACACGAAGAATACACAGATGTCAGAATGTTTACCTGAATGTTTGATGTAAAGCTGTCAGTCCATGGGAGGCAACCATGAATAGGTCTGTAAACCAATAATTATTCTACATATAAGATATATAAGATGTTAAATGGGGGCTTGCCTGGTGGCTCAGCGGTAAAGAATCCACCTGCCAATGTAGGAGACACAGGTTCAGTCCCTGATCCAGGAAGACCTCACATGCCAAGGAGTGCCAGGAGCCAGCATGGAGAATCCTGCCGGTGGCAAAGGTCATGAGGAAGGGGGCCTGACAAAACGCAAAGGCGGGATCAGGCCTCAGGGGTCCCCCCTGGATTTTCTTGAGCATCTACCCCCCAAACCAGAGTCTGCCTGCTTTACTGTGTTATGCTTTCCACCTACTCTTCTGACATTAACAGGGGGCTATCCCCGCCCCCCCCATCCTTTTTCTGGAAAAAGTTAATTTAGAGCTTTTAGATAATAAGTCTCCTGGGCATAATACGAGTGTTTCAATCCAAAAACCCCTCTGATGGCTTTCTAGCCTGCCTGCTGGACTCTTACAGCTGCACATGTGATTGTTTTCGGTCTCCCGACCGTGAGAGGCACAGGAAGCTTAAAACATCCTAGAAATGTAGGGGCTTCCAAGGAGTCAAAAATCATTAGAATAGGACTGATTAAGGGTTTCATTTGTTGAGCCAATACTTGCTGCCAAATTTTCATATCTTTTATTTGTTGATATAGTTGGCATATAGAAAAAACAGGTAGTAGCCCTGGTATTAGAAACATTAGATCTTTAAGTACTTTCTTTGTTATAACCCATTGCACCTTTGTTCTACAGGAATGTAACTTTATTTAGTACTTTGGGGGTGATGTAGATTAAGAAAAAACACTTCAAGGGAAAAAGAGTTTTCTGGTGATAGAAATTTATCTAGGAAAAGAGCCATAAAAATATTAACAGGCCCCCTGGCCAGAAGATAATGTAAATCACCTGAGACCTTTTGTATACAGGGAGGTATGCAAAAAGAAAGCCTGGTCTCAATAAGGGTCAAGACTGCTGCCCCTGCATAACTCTGCATATTCCATTATTTCCTTATGTACAACTTGGGGTATATAAGCTGCCTTTGAAAATAAAGTTGTGGGTCTGGCACCAACGCTTGACTCCCCCATGTTGTTCTTTTCTCCCTTTTCTGGCTGAATTCCCATCTGGAGCGTGGAGGTTCACCATATATACTTACTTGTGCTGGCTTCTAAGACCCACGCGAGAGGGAGCCCAAGGTGGGGCAGCCTCCACTATTCAAGTGGGCGCCGGTGGCCTACGTAGGTGGTGCAAACTCCTTGTCTCAGAATTTTATTGGTTCTCTGTGAAAAACAAGTTATTCAACATCTTTTCTCCACTAATTTTCCTACTACACTATTCTTTCCTAATCTCTCTTTATATTTCTAAATAAATAAATCCCTCCTCACTGACGCCATCTCCCCTTCGAATTCCCTGGATCCACCAGGGCTGGACCCCAACGAAGGAGCAAATAAGCCCCTTCACCACTGCATTGAGACTGTGCTCTGGAACCCGGGAGCTGGGACTGCTGAAGCCTGCATGCCCTAGAGCTCGTGTTCCACAGCAAGAATAGCCGCTGCAATAAGAAGCCCATGCACTGCAACTATACAGCAGCTCCCACTCGCCACAACCAGAGAAAAGCCTGCGCGGCAATGAAGACCCAGCACAACCCAAAATAAATACATATAAATAGAATTTTAAAAAGTTTAAAGATGTCACATGGGAATACAGAGGAGAAAGTGATTGATTGTGTCAGGGACTGAAAAAGAAAATTGAGAGCAGAAAGTGGTTTTGGGGCCCACTGCCATGTTTGGGGCTGGTGCATACAACCTTGCGTTCTGTGCACTGTGAGGCTCAGACACTCCAGAGGTGCAGCCAGAAGGGAAGCTTTGGAGCCACCTAGCTTTGCGTTTGAATTTTAGCTTGGTTATTAACAACCAGTTATCAGTTATATGATAGAGTAAGGAATTTATTAACCTCTGTCAAACCAGGTTTCTTTATCGTTAACATAGGAATGGCATTTAACATTCTGACATAAATTGTAACAATATTTTCTTTGAGCAATCTCCCAAGGCAAAACAAATAAAAGCAAAAATAAGCAAGTGGGACCGAATCAAATTTAAAAGCTTTTGGACAACAAAGGAAATTCATTAAAAAATGAAAAAATCTGGGGGATGGGAGAAAATATTTGCATGATGCTACCAACAAGAACTTAATATTCCAAATATACAGACAGTGCATACAGTACAATATTGAAGCTCGTGTACACCTGTGGTGGATTCATGTCGATGTATGGCAAAGTCAATAGAGTATTGTAAAGTAAANGGCGCCATTGCCCTCTCCGAGATACTCAGGGGACACAAACAAAATCCTTGGGCACACCAGGACCCAGGGAAAGGAGCAGTGACCTCTGCAAGAGACTGAGCCAGACCTGTTTTAGAGTGTTTGAGTGTCTCCTGCAGAGGCAGGGGTTAGCAGTGGTCTACCATGGGAACAGGGGCTCTGGCTACAGTAGACATGGGAGATGCAGCATGTGGCATAAACCCTTTTGGAGGAGGTCACCATCAGCCCCACCACAGAGCCACTGAGTAGATGACCCAAATATATCAAAGTATACCAAATAAGTACTCACACTGTTGCAAAAGTTCTAGGGCTTGCAACAGATTTCTTAACCTGAGGATCCTGTAAAGGGACTGAGAACCCCCAGGGAATTTGACTTTGGAGACCACTGGGATTTGATTACAGAATATCCACAGGACTGGAGAAACAGGCTCTTGGAGGGCAAAAGCAAAACCTTGTGCACACCAGGACCCAGGAGAAAAGATCGGTGATGCCGTAAGTGACTGAGCCAGACTTGCCTGTGAGTGTCCAGGAGTCTCCAGAAGAGGTGTGAGTCAATCGTCAGGAGTACTAAATACAATAGTTCTGGGAGCCACAGTGTGCTGGTGTAAATCCTTTGGAAGGAGGTCACCATTATTGCTATTACCCCACCATAGTTGGACCTCAGGGCAAACTACAGGGAAGGAACACAGCCCCAACCATCAGCAGAAATTTGATTAAATATTTACTGAGCAAGGCCCTAACCACCAGAGTAAGACCCAGTTTCTGCATAGCCAGTCCCTCCCATCAGGAAGCTTCCACAAGCCTCTTATCCTTATCCATCAAAGGGAAGACAGAATGAAAACCACAATCACAGATAACTAACCAAACTGATGACATGGATCACAGCCTTGTCTAACTAATCAAAACTATGAACCATGTAGGGCCACCCAAGACAGATGGGTCACAGTGGAGAGTTCTAACAAAACGTGATCCACTAAAGAAGGGAAACGCAAACCACTTCAGCATTCTTGCCTTGATAACCCCATGAAAAGTACGAAAAGGCAAAAAGATATGACACGAAAGATGAACTCCCCAGGTCAGTAGGTGCCCTCTATGCTACTGGAGAATAGCAGAGAAATAGCTCCAGAAAGAATGAAGAGATGAAGCCAAAGTGGAAACAATGCCCAGTTGTGGATGTGTCTGGTGGTGAAAGTAAAATCCGATGCTGTAAAGAACAACACTGCATAGGAGCCTGGAATGTTAGGTCCATGAATCAAGGCAAATTGGAAGTGCTCAAAATCCATCTAGTCAAGGCTATGGTTTTTCCTGTGGTCATGTATGGATGTGAGAGTTGGACTGTGAAGAAGGCTGAGCACCGAAGAATTGATGCTTTTGAACTGTGGTGTTGGAGAAGACTCTTGAGAGTCCCTTGACTGCAAGGAGATCCAACCAGTCCATTCTGAAGGAGATCAATCCTGGGATTTCTTTGGAAAGAATGATGCTAAAGCTGAAACTCCAGTACTTTGGCCACCTCATGTGAAGAGTTGACTCATTGGAAAAGACTTTGATGCTGGGAGGGATTGGGGGCAGGAGGAGAAGGGGATGACCAAGGATGAGATGGCTGGATGGCATCATGGACTCGAAGGACGTGAGTCTGAGTGAACGCCGGGAGTTGGTGATGAACAGAGAGGCCTGGCATGCTGCGTTTCATGGGGCCACAAAGAGTCAGACACGACTGAATGACTGAATTGAACTGAACTGAAACAGGAGATGACAAGAGTGAACATCAATATTTTAGGAATCAGTGAACTAAAATGGACCAGAATGGGCACATTTAATTCCAGTAACCATTATATCTACTACTGTGGACAAGAATCCCTTAGAAGAAATGGAGTATCACTCAGAGTCAACAAAAAAGTCCAAAATGCAGTACTTAGGTGCAGTCTCAAAAACAACAGAATGATCTCTGTTCATTTCCAAGGAAAACCAATCAATATCACAATAATCCAAGTCTATGGTCCAACATCTAGTGCTGAAGAAACTGATGTTGAAAGATTCCATGAAGACCTATATGACCTTCTAGAACTAACAGGAAAAAGAAGATGCCCTTTTCATCACAGAGGTCTGGAATGCAAAGGTAGGAAGTCAAGAGATACCTGGAGTAACAGGCAATTTGGCCTTGGAGTACAAAATAAAGCAGGGCAAAGTCTAACAGTTTTGTCAAGAGAACACACTGGTCATAGCTAACACCCTCTTCCAACAACACGAGAGATAACTCTACACATGGACATCACCAGATGGTCAATAGCGAAATTAGATTGATTGTATTCTTTGCAGACAAAGATAGAGAAACTCCATACAGTCAGCAGTAAAATAACTGTGGCTCAGATCCTGAACTTCTTATTGCCAAATTCAAACTTAATTGAAGAAAGTAGGGAAAACTACTAGGCCATTCAGGTATGACCTAAATTAAATCCCTTACAATTATAAGTGGAAGTGAGAAATAGATTCAAGGGATTAGATCTGATAGACAGAGTGCCTGAAGATCTATGGATGGAGGTTCATAACATTGTACAGGAGATGGTGATCAAAAGCATCCCCAAGAAAAAGAAAGGCAAAATGGTTGTCTGAGGAGGCCTTACAAATAGCTGAGAAAAGAAGAGAAGCTAAAGGCAAAGGAGACAAGGAAAGATATACCAAACTGATTGCAGAGTTTCCAAGAATATCAAGAAGAGATAAGAAAGCCTTCCTCAGTGATCAGTGCAAAGAAATAGAGGAAAACAACAGAATGGGAAAGACTGGAGATCTTTTCAAGAAAATCAGAGATACCAAGGGAACATTTCATGCAAAGATGGACATAATAAAGGAAAGAATAGTATGAACCTAACACAAGCAGAAGATATTAAAAAGAGGTGGCAAGAATACACAGAAGAACTATTCGAAAGAGATCTTCATGACCCAGATAACCACGATGGTTATCTCACCTAAAGCCAGACGTCCTGGAATGTGAAGTCAAGTGAGCATTAGGAAGCATCACTATGAGCAAAGCTAGTGGAGGTGACAGAATTCCAGCTGAGCTATACCAAATCCTAAAAGATGATGCTGTGAAAGTGCTGCACTCAATATGCCAGCAAATTTGGAAAACTCAGCAGTGGCCACAGGACTGGAAAACATCAGTTTTCCTTCCAGTCCTAAAGAAAGGCAATGCCAAAGAATGTTCAAACTACCACACAATTGCACTCATCTCACATGCTAGCAAATTTGTGTTCAAAATTCTCCAAGCCAGGCTTCAACAGTATGTGAACCGAGAACTTCCAGATGTTCAGGCTGGATTAGAAAAGACAGAGAAACCAGAGATTAAATTGCCAGCATCCAATGGATCATAGAAAAAGCAAGAAAATTCCAGAAAAACTTCTGCTTCATTGATTATGCTAAAGCCTTTGACTTTGTGAATCACAACAAACTGTGGAAAATTCTTCAAGAGACAGGAATACCAGACCACCTTACCTGCCTCCTGAAAAACCTGCATGCAGGTCAAGAAGCAACAGTTATAACTGGACATGGAACAACAGACTGTTTCAAAATTGGGAGTAGAGTACATTGAGACTGTATACTGTCACTCTGCTTATTTAACTTATATGCAGAGTATATCATGAGAAATGCTGGGCTGGATGAAGCACAAGCTGGAATCAAGATGGCTGGGAAAAATATCAATAATCTCAGATACACAGATGACACCACCCTTACGGCAGAAAACAAAGAGGAACTAAAGAGCCTCTTTTTTTTTTTTTAACTTTATTTTACTTTACAATACTCTATTGGCTTTGCCATACATCGACATGAATCCACCACAGGTGTACACGAGCTCCCAATCCTGAATCCCCCTCCCACCTCCCACCCCACAACGTCTCTCTGGATCATCCCCGTGCACCAGCCCCAAGCATCCTGCATCCTGCATCAAACATAGATTGGCGCCTCGTTTCTTACATGATAGTATACATGCTTCAATGCCATTCTCCCAAATCATCCCACCCTCTCCCTCTCCCTCAGAGGCCAAAAGTCCGTTCTATGTGTCTGTGTCTCTTTTGTTGTCTCACATACAGGGTCATCATTACTATCTTTCAAGACCACAATGAGGTGCCATTTCACACCAGTCAGAATGGCTGCGATCCAAAAGTCTACAAGCAATAAAGAGCCTCTTGATGAAAGTAAAAGAGGAGAGTGGAAAAGCTGGCTTGAAATTCAACATTCAAAAAACTAAGATCATGGTATCCAATACTTCATGGCAAATAGATGGGGAAACAATGGAAATAGTGACAGATTTTATTTTCTTGGGCTCAAAAATCACTGCAGATGGTGACTGCAGTCATGAAACTAAAGACACTTGCTCCTTGGAAGAAAAGCTATGATGAACCTAGACATCGTATTAAAAAGCAGAGACATCACTTTGCCAACAGAAGTTTGTTCAGTCAAAGCTATGATTTTTCCAATAGTCAAGTATGGATGTGAGAGTTAGACCATAAATAAAACTGAGTACTGAAGAATTGATGCTTCTGAACTGTGGTGTTGGAGAAGACTCTTGAGAGTCCCTTGGACTGCAAAGAGATCAAACCAGTCAATCCTAAAGGAAGTCAACGCTGAATATTCACTGAAAGGACTGATGCTGAATCTCTAATACTTTGGCCACCTGAGAAGAACCAACTCCTTAGAAAAGATCCTGATGCTGGGCAAGATTGGAGGCAGGAAGAGAAGGGGATAGCAGAGGATAAGATGGTTGGATGGTATCAATGATTCAGTGGACATGAGTTTGAGCAAGTTCCTGGTGATGGTGAAGCTCAGGGAGCCTGGCACACTGCAGTCTGTGTAGCCGCAAAGAATCAGACATGACTGAGTGACTGAACAATTGATAAGAGGGCTAATGTTTTTTCCCTATATAACACTCATAATCCTTTTAATTACTTGGCATTTTATTCTCTGATAGATTGTGGCAGCTTTCATTCACTGCTGTAAACCCCAGTGCCTTTCAAAATGTTCTTTAAATATGCACTGAGTGAAAATGAATGACATAACTGTCTTCTTTGATTAACCACAGGATGCACTCTCTGGAGAGGATGAGATGGTTAGATATCATCATCAACATGATCAATTCATGAATGATGAATTTGATCCAGGAGATAGTGGAAGACATAGGAGCCTGGGGTCCTGCAGTCAGTATCCACCCTGATAACAGATTTGACTTTCAGCCTTGGGCAATAAAGGTAGATAAGAAAAATCTCATAATATTTAATGTTGTCACACCAGCTAAGAGGATTGAAGGTGCTAGAATCAATAGTCAGATCAAGTCAGAAAAAGCAGAGCATTACTAGCAGTGATGGTCTAGAAGTGCCCAGGAAAAGGGGTCAGAGTGCCCTACCAACCACTAGGCCAGGGAGGGATGGAGCCAAGGCCCCAGTAAACATGCACAGAGGGAATTGTTCAAGCTATTCACTCATGTGAAAAATATTCTTCATTCATAATTTTCATTTAGGGAATATAAGTGGCCCTGGGAACTTGTTGGCATATAGGGGTGATGCCGACCAAGCTTCCCCAACGCCATACTGTGTGCTAAATTGCTTTAGTCATGTCTGACTCTTTGGGACAATATGGACTGTAGCCCACCAGACTCCTCTGTCCATGGGATTCTCCATTCAAGGATACTAGAATGGGTTGCCATTTACTACTCCAGGGGATCTTCCTGACCCAGGGATCAAACCTGAGTCTCTTGAATCCTCTGCATTAGCAGGTGGATTCTTTACCACTAACACCACCTGGGTATTCCTCAAACTGTTTACAGATACAAATGTGGAAACATATGGGCAAGGAAGGATTCCAACTAGGACAGAATTCAACATCCGAGGTCCATGACCACAATATAATTTAACTGCACCAAAACTCTATATACAAATAATACACTACTGTATACTATCAACTTAAACAATATTCACAATCTGAAAACTGAGAGTTATGTTTTGTTAGGTGGGGATTTTTAGGACTTCAAGCCAGGAGGCAGCAGCTCAAATAACCCTGAGAAAACTGCTCTCAGGAGGCAAGGGAAGGAGCCAGGTCACAAAGAAGATTTAGAACAAAGGGCAGGTAATCTGAACATCAAAGGATTGTTGCTAATTAAAGAAAACCAGATGTCCCAAGCTAAGGAATTTAGTGCTTTTCTGTGTATGAGAAGATGCAAGAGTCTGGGCTCACTGAAACCATATCTTTCATATCCATCTCAGCTATCTGGGGCCAGTATCCTGCGTTTTCACATCCTGAACTTGCCTGGGATTCACTGTAGGGAGTGGCTGCAGTCTGATGGGTGCTAAATCACAGATAGTCTTCTCCTTCCAGAGGGCTTTTTTAATTTACCAGCTCAAGTTGGAGGGCTGCAATCACTGATGACAGTGACATCCTTTTTTACTGATATGGCAGGAAATATTTCATTTCTCAAAACTAATAATCTTATACTAATGTAGTGCTATGAAAGTGTTAGTCACTCAGTCATGTTCAACTCTTTGTGACCCCACCAGGCTCCTCTGTCTAATATAACCATAGACTAGTTAAGTCAGACATGACTTAGTGACTGAACAACAAAATAATATACTAATAGTATATGCTAATAATCCTGTAAGGACTGATATTATCCCCATGTTATAGATGGTGAAACTGAGGGTTAAGCATCTGAAAGTCATGGTTTACTGATAGTACAACTGAGCTTCAAGTTCAGTTCTGCCTTACTCCAAAGTCTATGCTCTTCATCACTAGAAAATTTAATCATAAGTCCTTAGTTTCTGAGCCCTCAAGGGAGTGAAATATTACCCTTTTGCAAATCCAAGTGAATAAACTGCTTCAGTGACTTACTCTAGATGAATGTGTAAGAAATCATAAATCACTTCTATGATTCATGCTGAAAATTTTAACACAATTCATAAAATATAATCAGATCCATTTCCCACTCTTCTCAATCAATGCATCTCCATTTTACAACTGTTTATTTACAACATGCTTATTGTAGACATACTTGATGAACTCTCACTTTGATTTAAGCAGAAAATAAAGAGTAAAATGTGTCATAAATGCACTGCCAACTTTAAATATTGACAGGTGAAGAAAGAAGAAGAAAATTTTCCCAACTTTTTGCAAACATTTACTGTAAACTCAACTCAAACACAGAAATGCTACTCACAGAGTTCAGGTTCAACATAAAGTAAATAATCATGGTAAGACAGGGCAGATCAGCAGACTCGCTCTGACCTACCTGTTACTTTTGTACTAAACAGGCTTTATCCTCTCTGAAACTCAGATTCTCCATCTGGAAAATGCCATAAAGATCCTCAGTCTTATCAACTGCAAAATAAAGCTGTTAAAAGACCCAAAGAAAATAATGCAAATGAAAAAGTGTAAACAGTAAACATAGTGAAAATACTAAAGGATTATCTGGTGGGAATCCTCTGAGAGAATTAGATGCTGGGGGCGTTGGAGTCTAAGAAACTCTCCCCAACAGAAAAAGCCCCTCCTGCCTGCATAGCTCAACGTTCTTACAAAAGCAAGGGGGGAAACGGGGAGCCAACTGCTTCTGATGGTGTGAACTTTTCTGAAGACACCTGGAGTCAGAGTTGCTCTCAAAAAGGCTTTTTTTTGCTGTTGTGGAAGTATAGCTGGTTGACAATATTGTGTTATTTTCAGGTGTACAGCAAAGTGATTCAGTTATATATGATTCCCTTCTGATTAGTTTCCATTATTAGGTTATTATAAGATGTGAAACGACAAATCTCCTGTCATATCAATAAACAAGAAATGTCACAGCCATCAGTGATGTCTGGCCTCCAAATGTGAATGAGGGCTCCCAAAACTGAGATCCAGTGGATGCTGCCACCCCAACAGGGATTGCTGAGGAGCTGGAGCAATGCAGTCATCTGCCACTCTGTAAGGTGAGTAAGGGAACAGGATTGGCCCCGGATAGATAGTTGAGGTGCATATGGAAGGAATAAACTCAGTGAGCCCAGAGGCTTGCATCTTCCCATATATAGAATGCTAAACTCCTTAACCTGATATCTGATCTTTGCTGTTCAGCCTGCCTGCTCCCCTTGTTGCAAACTTGACTATGGCCTAACTTCCCCCTCCTGCCTCCTTGAAGCAGTTTTCTCAGAGTTACTGAGATATGGTCTCCCAGGGTCAGAGTCCTAAACATTCCCACCAAATAAAATAACTACCTACTTTCAGGTTGCGACTATATTTTTGGCTGACAAAGATATTTCTCTGTGTTATACAGGAAATCCTGTTGCTTGTGTATTTTATGCATGGATGTTTGCATCCATTAATCTTATATTCCTAATTTATTCCTCCCTCACCACCCTTTCCCTTTGTTAACCATAAATTTGTTTTCTGTGCCTGTAAACCTGAATCTGCTTTGTATATAGATTTATTTGTATTATTTTTTAGATTCCACATGGGAGTGACAATGTATGTAAATAGTATTGGTCTTTGTCTGACTTACTTCACTTAGCAAGATATTTCTAGGTGGATTTGTGTTGCTGCAAATGGCAGTATTCATTTTTTTGCAGCTGAGTATTATTCCATTGTACATATACGCCACATCTTCTTAAACCAGTCATCGTTGATGGGCACTTAGGTTGCTTCTATGTTTGGCTGTTGTAAATACTGCTGCTATGAACACTGGACTGCATGTATCAATATCTTTTTAAATTAAAGTTTTTTTTTCTTTTCTGGATATACGCCCAAAAGTGGAACCGCTGGATCATATGGTAGCTCTATGTACATTTTTTTTAAAGAACTGTGGTACTGTTTTCTGTAATGGCTGCTTCAATTTACATTACCAGCAACAGCATGGGGGTTCCTCAGAGGAGGATTTTATTTCTTCCTGCTCATTACCTAAAAGTATTTTCCCCTAGAGAGCTGTTAATATCTCCAGTTCCGCTGAATTTCGGACATCCAGTCTCCAGAACTGATAGAGAGTAGAGGTTTAAAATCACCGAGTTTGTGATAATTTGTTACAATAATCCTTAGAAATAAACATGGAGACTGCATGCAACCACCAGGGGAGTGAATATTAACAGCAAAGAAGCTGTAGGACTGAGCATGAAGGTCCTTTTATGATGAAAGGCTGAGGGGAAGGAGGATCTACAAGAGGACAACGACGCAGGAGGAAACCATGGAAGGAGGTTCTGGATGTGTGTGAAGAAGGAGGATTAGCCAAAGTGTCAGATGCTGCTGATTGGTCAGGTAGGATGAGGAAGGAAAGCTGATTGGTGGACTTGGCTTCCTGGAAGTGTTGGGGGACCTCGACAGGGTGCAGCACAACTCGATGAGGATGGATTTAAGACCGAACTGGAGACATCAGCGGCTGCAAGTATCTAGACAACTCTCTCAAGGTTTTACCGCAAAAGGAAGCTGAGAAATGAGGTGGCGGCTAGGTAGTAGATGAGGTCAGGACAAGGCTTTTCAGATGGGAGGCGCTCCAACAGCATCCTTAGATGCTGATGGGGATGACCAAGACAACACCAAGAAATGCATTACTTAAGACAGAGGGGAAATTGCTAGAATGATGTACAAAAAAATTTTATTTTTTTAATACCTCCTTCTGCCAAGAAAACAACTGTTCAGTGAATTTCCTTAAAGTGCTGTCTTTGACTTTTTTACATGGTTGAGATTATAGTTCAAGGAATATAGAGAGCAATATTTAAAGATAGTCAGGCTCAACATTCAGAAAACGAAGATCATGGCATCCAATCCCATCACTTCATGGGAAATAGATGGGAAAACAGTGGAAGCAGTGTCAGACTTTATTTGGGGGGGCTCCAAAATCACTGTAGATGGTGATTGCAGCCATGAAATTCAAAGACGCTTACTCCTTGGAAGAAAAATTATGACCAATCTAGATAGCATATTCAAAAACAGAGACATTACTTTGACGACTAAGGTCCATCTAGTCAAGGCTATGGTTTTTCCAGTAGTCATGTATGGATGTGAGAGTTGGACTGTAAAGAAGGCTGAGTGACAAAGAATTGATGCTTTTGAACTGTGGTGTTGGAGAAGACTCTTGAGAGTCCTTTGGACTGCATAGAGATCCAACCAGTCCATTCTGAAGGAGATCAGCCCTGGGATTTCTTTGGAAGGACTGATGCTAAAGCTGAAACTCCAGTACTTTGGCCACCTCATGCGAAGCGTTGACTCATTGGAAAAGACTC
>SJYV01019528.1:246389-259526 GCA_006410875.1 Neotragus pygmaeus
CCCTGGGATTTCTTTGGAAGGAATGATGCTAAAGCTGAAACTCCAGTACTTTGGCCACCTCATGCGAAGAATTGACTCTGATGCTGGGAGGAATTGGAGGCAGGAGGAGAAGCGGACAATAGGGGATGAGATGGCTGGATGGCATCACTGACTCAATGGACGTGAGTCTGAGTGAACTCCTGGAGTTGGTGATGGACAGGGAGGCCTGGCATGCTGCGATTCATGGGGTAGCAAAGAGTCGGACAAGACTGAGTGACTGAACTGAACTGAAATCAGTAATACACAGATCCAAAAAGTATTATTTGAACAAGAGTTTAGTAGTGACTAAAAATATCTGCTATTTGAATAGTTTAGACTATGCCCAAAATGGTTAAATTCCTTGGCAACTAAATGGCCATTGTGAAATTCTCTGCAATTCTACTTTTGCTAGAGTGAAAATAAAAGGTGGGGGTGGGAGGGTTGTTTAACAATTCTCCTTACACTGTGTCCTGATGTATTATTAGTTGAGGTATTCTTAGCAAATGCTAGAAACTGAAAAGCACAATAATTTTTTTTACATATTTATCAACTATGTCAAGAAGTCAATCTGAACAGTGGGTTGAAAAAGAGGTACATAAAACAAGTTTTCTGACACAGAAAAAGAAGCCAAAAAAAGAACTAACAAGAAAGCAAGGAAGTCTTGAGTTTCACCAGTGATCTCCTGAATTAAAAGGACAGCAAATAATACAAACTCCAGTATTCTTGCCTAGGAAATCCTGTGGACAGAGGAGCCTGGAAGGCTACAGTCCATGTGGTTGCAAAAGAGTTGGACATGACTTAGCAACTAAACAAGAACAAAGTAATGCAAAGGGTTCTTCGTTTAACATTCCAACTTTCAACTCAAGTATATACAAAATAAGCAAAGGGGATTAAGAGGTACAATCCTCCACTTATAATATAAATGAGCCACAGAGATGTATAATAACATACAGAATAGGAAATAGAGTCAATAACATTGTACTAACTTTGTATGGGGGTGGATGGTTACTAGACTTATCATGATGATCCTCTCATAGTGTATGCAAATGTTCAATCCCTGTGTGGTACACCTGAAATTAACATAGTATTAAACATCAGTTATATTTCATACTAAGAAAGAGTATACAATATCCACATTCTTGACTTCATTTATGTTTTGAAAGCTTGCATATCTGATAATATTTAATATATTTCTGATAACCTTTCCTCTGAGAGGCAACTTTTCCGTGCATAAAATTATTTGATCACACAGTTTTCCCTGCAACTGCTTTGGATTTATTTCCATTATCTATGAGCTTTAGATTCTGCAGAAGAGTGAAACTTTTTTGTTGAAATCTTGGGTAATTTTTTTTTCTTCTATCATCCCAGTTCAAAATTTTAACTAGGAGTTTTCTGTGCATGGCATTTTTCTCTTGGGTTATTTGATCTGAAATGGTATGGTAACATTTAAGAAAAGTAGTCAATTCTTTATTCTCTCTCTTATATGGAAGCTATGGTCCAATTATTCTGATTTACATCTGCAATTTTTATGTTAGATGTCTCATTTGTAATTTCATATGTCACTATTTTCTCAGCTTGATCTTTTTTCCTTCAGGTCTTCTAAAGTTTATTTTCCACTGTGACTATTTTATGTCAATTTGAATTTTAACTCTGGTTGTATAGATTTAGCTCATTAACATTTCCATTTCTCTTTTATATCTGCTTTTGTATTATCGTGTTTGTTTCTTAAAGTTTGTCTGTTTTTTCTCCTTACAATTACTGTCCCTGTTACATAACAATGAATTTCTCTATGAACTCCTCCAAAAGGAGAGAGGATGTTAAAGTATTCTCTAACATTTTTTTTCTAATTCTTAAAATTAGACTTCAGAAATTTCTTCTTTCTTGAGGATCAATTATTTTAAACATATTCTGTTTCCCTCTATTTCTCTAGTTCTTAAATGGTAGATCAGACTTTATTATTTAAAACTTATCATTCTTGAAACTACAATGTATCCATTTTTAATGGATTATAATGAGGAACAGAGATATGTTTAACTTGGAGAAAATTATTCAGTCACTATTAGTTGAGGAAAAGGAGTTTCTGAAGAGATAGGGTAGTGTAAGCCAATATTTTCTCTAAGTATAAATATACATTTCAATTATATACTGAAAAATATTTTATTTAGTACCTCCTACAAACTGCCAAAGCCAGCTGGAAACATGACAAAATCCTTTCACAACAAGTACATTATATGATAAAAGTAAATTTAAGATTTGATTATTTCTAATTTTACAATTGTCTGACAAATTTTCCTAAGCACTTAAGAAATTAAATAATTAGTTATTGGGAAACAATGGAAACAGTGACAGACTTTATTTTCTTGGGCTCCAAAATCACTGCAGATGGTGATTGCAGCCATGAAATTAAAAGACACTTGACCCTTGGAAGAAAAGCTACGACAAACCTAGACAGTATATTAGAAAGCAGAGATATTACTTTGCCAACAAAGGTCCGTATACCCAAAGCTATGGTTTTTCCAGTAGTTATGTATTGATGTGACAGCTGGACCATAAAAAAAACTGAGCACCAAAGAACTGATGCTTTTGAACTGTGGTGTTGTAAAAGACTCTTGAGAGTCCCTCGGACTGCAAGAAGATCAAACCAGTCAATCCTAAAGGAGATCAATGCTGAATATTCATTGGAAGGACTGATGCTGAAGCTGAAGCTCCAATCCTAAGACCCTGATGCTGGGAAAGATTGAAGGCAGGAGTCGACAGAGGATCAAATGGTTGGATGGCATCACCAATTCAATGAACCTGAGTTTGAACAAGTTCTGGGAGATAGTGAAGGATAGGTAAGCCTGGCATCCTGCAGTCCATGGGGTTGCAAGGAGGCAGACACAACTAAGCGACTGAAAAACAACAACAATACATGCATTAATCTGCTTGCCAATGCAGATGCCCCAGAAGACTCGAGTTCCATCCCTGGGTCAGGAAGACCCCTTGAGGAGGAAATAGCAACCCACTCCAGCATTCTTGCCTGGGAAATCTCATGGACAGAGAAGCCTGGCAGGCTACAGTCTATGGGGTCGCAAAGAGTCAGACATGATTTAGCGATTAAAACACTACCACCACCTCCATTTCCCCCACAACCCAGCCCCTGGTAACCACCACTGTCCCCTCTGTTTCTATGAGTTTGACTTTTTTTTTTAATTCCATATCTGAGTGAGATCATACAGTGTATGCCTTGCTCTTCTGGTTTATTTCACTTAGCACAGAGTCCTCCAGCTTCATGCGTGTTGTCACAGATGAATTTGGCCATAAAAGATAAGGAAATCCTGCCACCACAAATAATTCTGAACTCATTTTCTCCAGGGAGTATTTAGAATTTCTTGGCACACTGAGACTATTTAATAACCAGACTAAATCTTGGGTGTTAGAATATTCCTAGCTACAGATATCCTGAGCAATCCTTCTTCCCACTCTGACTGCCAAGCCAAATCCTATTTTGTAGTCCTTTTTATAACTGTAATTGAGTCACTGCATTACCAAATTTGCACATCAGTTTATTCTATCGATAGTCCCTATCTATGTGGTTTTTCCACTTGATCGTATTTAACAAATCTGCATACTGCTTCCCTGATGCTGGGAAAGATTGAGGGCAGGAGGAGAAGGGGACAACAGAGAATGAGATGGTTGGATGGCATCACTGAAATAATAGACATGAGTTTGAGCAAACTCCAGGAAATAGGGAAGCACAGGGAAGCCTGGTGTGCTGCAGTCCAAAGGATCGCAGAGTCGGACAAAATTTGGCAATTGAACAACAACAGTGTACTGCTTCAATCTGTCAATTCTTGTTCTATTTTTCCTGTTTTTTAGAACCACAGTTTCTACCAGTATTAAAATAACATCAGATTGAATTTTGGAATGTCCTCGTGTCTTGTCTGACTGGAGCAGCAAGAAGTCCTTAAACAATTTTGAACAGGGATGTGATGTGAACAGTTTAGTATTTTCAGTGTATTACTCTGACAACCCTGGGCAAAATGGGTTAGAAGGATGCTGAGTGGACTCAAAGTTTAAGGCTTTTGCCATCCTGCAGGTAAGAGATTGCTTTGTGATTCAAGCTGGGAAAGAAAGGGAAAGTGTTAGTCACTCAGCTGTGTCCAACTCTTTGCAACCCCATGGACTGTAGCCTTCCAGGCTCCTCCATCCATGGGATTTCCTAGGCAAGAGTACTGGAGTGGGTTGCTATTTCTTTCTCCAGGGGAACTTCTCGACCCACAGATCAAACCTGAGTCTCCTGCATTGCAGGCAGATTCTTCATCTGAGCCACCAAGAAACCCTCAAGTTATGGTTGTGTTGCATCTACTTCTATACCTTTGACCCAACAAGGACCCTAGTCTTCTAGAATCTCTGCCTTTCTCCACTCAAAGCCAAGCAATGGAGGGAGACATGTGGGGAAGCGGACCCTAGCCAGCCAATCACACCAGTCCAGTGATACTGTCTCATTCATATCACCCTCTTGCCCACAGAGCATTGAACCTAAGTGTGATAGGGATTCAACAAAGAAGAGGCAAAGTAGGTGCAAAAAACCATCATGCAAGGGAGAGACTTGAACTGAACCCAGTCATAGGGAGGAACCCAACCCTAAGGAGGATTGACCACCCTGGAAATATTTATGTGTACACACTCTTTCAAAGCTCTGAGTTGCTGATGGGAGGAAGGGAAATAGTAACGGCAAATTCTTTTGCACGTTCATATTTCTTTTACCATTTTATTCAAATCTTTGAGAGAGAAGACTCCTGCTATTAATTACATTTTTATATGAAGACATTGAGGTTTAGAGATGCTAAATAGCCCAAGGTAATGTCCAAGTGTGTGTTTACACACACACACACACACACACACACACACACACACGAGTTAGGACTAGATTCTGAAAATATTCCTTCCTTCAGTAATCTAACTGTATGGTTTAGGATTTTGTCAGGAAACTTCTCAAAGCCACACTAAAGCACATTTCTATCAATCTGATTTATATATATAAAATATTATCAAATGCTTAGTAGTACTGAGTACTGTGTGCTCAGTCTCTCAGTCGTGAACGACTCTTTGGGACGTCACAGACTGTAGTCCAACCAGCCCCTCTGTCCATGGGACTTTCCAGGAAAGAATTCTGGAGAGGGTTGCCATTTCCTTCTCCAGGGGGAGCTTCCCCACCCTGGGTCAAACCTGTGTCTCCTGCATCTCCTGCATCTCCTCCATTGCAGTCAGATTCATTATTGCTGAGCCACCACCCTGTGTTTGGAAAAAATAAACCCTGTGAGATTTCTCTTTTGTTCATTATTTTCTCCCCTATGCCCAGCACTGAGTCTGGCATAAGACAGTGTTCAAATAAATATTTAATAAGATGTTAGTTGCTAGGTATGTCACACTTTTTCCCAGATGGAAGTCTTTGGGGGAGTCAATAGCAAATTTAAAATAAGAGTAGATTCTTGGGTTCAGGTCCTGTATCATAATTGCTAGACTGACAGCCCCCTAAACTCTCTGCTCTTGTTCAAAGGTGCTTCCCACATGGTTCCCAGCAATCCCTCCTTCCAAGCCCTGAATCCTACAGGTAGATGCTGGTCCCACCTGTTTTTCAGGCTTCCTTTCATCCCCTGACACTCTGTTAGCACCTGGGATTGGTCAGAAATATCATCTTCCTTCCAGTGGAAATAAATGAAGCTCACTCAAATGAGACCAAGCAAAAGCTATGTATTCAGAGCTGGCTATAGCAAGAGAGTCATTCACCACCACTTGTTTTGGTAGAGACTCAAAGGCAAGTAGAGGATTGGGAAAGCCGTATAGTGGAAAACAGGGATGGCTTCAGGTGGGTCCTGACTTGAGGCTGTTGGCTTGGAGAAGCTGGAGGAGGGCTAAGGAAAAGCAGGATACTGATGAGACTGGTTGTTGCTGCTGTTTAGTTGTCCATTCATGTCCGACACTTTGCAACCCCATGTACTGCAGCACACCAGCCTCCCTGTTCCTCACCATCTCCCAAAGTTTGCCCAAGTTCATGTCATTTCATCAGTGATGCCATCCAGCCATCTCATCCTCTGACACCTTCTTCTCCTTCTGCCCTCAGTCTTTCCCAGCATCAGGGACTTTTCCAATGAGTTGGCTGTTCTCAACAGCTAACCAAAATACTGGAGCTTCAGCTTCAGCATCAGTCCCTCCAATTAGTATTCAGGGTTGATTTCCCTTAAGCTCGCCTGGTTTGATTTTGCTGCCCAAGGGATTGGTTACTGCTGCTGCTGCTGCTGCTGCTAAGTCACTTCAGTCGTGTCTGACTCTGTGCGACCCCATAGACGGCAGCCCACCAACCTCCCCTATCTTTGGGATTCTCCAGGCAAGAACACTGGAGTGGGTTGCCATTTCCTTCTCCAATGCATGAAAGTAAAAAGTGAAAGTGAAGTCACTGAGTCATGTTCAACTCTCAGTGACCCCATGGACTGCAGCCTACCAGGCTCCTCCATCCATGGGATTTTCCAGGCAAGAATACTGGAGTGGGGTGTCATTGCCTTTTCTGAAAGGATTGGTTTGGGGTGCACAATTGGCTTTCTCTGGTTAGTCTTAAGTTGGAAGCAGGGGCCAAACTTAGGAAAGCTATCAGTTAATAATCAAGTCCTGGCCACTTGGGGTTCATTGTTGCAGAAGTTATTGTTTGGCTTCCTGAATTGGTGCTAGAGATAATACTCTGTCTTCTACAAGTCTGACATAGATAGCACACTAGCTTCCTGGGCTGGGTACCTACAGATAATGGGTTGGTTTCCTGGGTTGGTTGGGTCAGAATTCTATTTTTATGAATATTTCCATAGTCAATTCATATATTCAGTCTCCTACCCTTTCCTGAATTCTCCTTTTAGGCCAAAATCAGAGCTGCCTCTTCTCAGTTTTTTTAATGAGGATTAAAACCATACAATTCTTTCAGGGGACTTGCTTCCTACAAAAACCTTTTTCCCCCTTGGAACCTGATCAAGAAAGAGGACTGGTAGTAAAATCAAGAACTCATGGCTGTCCCACCACTGTGATCTCCTTTCACTGCCCTCAGGAAAAGTTGGGGTACCTATACTTTCTTTCCAAGGAAAATGTTCTTCCCATTAGCTTCTCTACTTGAGGCAGACATAGGGATGTGTTGACCAGATGGCCCTTCAAGGAGGGACTTGCTTTCATTTGCAAAGAGTGTGGTCAGCAGACGACTTTCACTTTCAGTTCCTTCTGGTCCTGCTCAGAAACCCCCTTAAGCCAGCTCCCTTTAGGATTAACCCATGTTCAGCAACTGAGCAAGCCAGGGGTATGAAAATGCCACCATTTGGTCCTGATGGGGACAAGTTGATGAGAATGCTTCCCCCCAGAGGTCTCCACAATGTTGGCCACAATTTCTCAATCTGAGAGCATCACTGCGCTGTCTCCTCTGCAGTTTTCCCCACACAATCTCCCACCTTCCTTTCACAATTGCTGATTCCTAGTCCTGCACCTCAGAGTTAGACTGTGAAGAAGGCTGAGTGCTGAAGAACTAATGCTTTTGAACTGTGGTGTTGGAGAAGACTCTTGAGAGTCCCTTGGACTGCAAGGAGAGCCAACCAGGCCATTCTGAAGATCAGCCCTGGGATTCCTTTGGAAGGAATGATGCTAAAGCTGAAACTCCAGTACTTTGGCCACCTCATGTGAAGAGTTGACTCATTGGAAAAGACTCTGATGCTGGGAGGGATTGGGGGCAGGAGGAGAAGGGGATGACAGAGGATGAGATGGCTGGATGGCATCACTGACTCGATGGACGTGAGTCTGAGTGAACTCTGGGAGTTGGTGATGGACAAGGAGGCCTGGCATCCTGCAATTAATGGGGTCGCAAAGAGTTGGACATAACTGAGCAACTGAACTGAACTGAACTGAATCGTGTACCTCAGGCTCCACGTCAGCTACCTCTTCTGATGAACCCAATCTGTGACTGAATCTCAGAGTCTCTCTGCTTTTGGTCCCAGGATGGTATCCCTACCATGAAAAATTGGTCAGCATAAGTATTAATATACTCTCCGTTCACAGCTTTACCTCTCAGGTCCTTACGTCTGGGAGTAAACACACACATACACACACAGCAATCTAACCATTGTGATCAACCTGTTCTTGAACTAATTGTGTATGTTATCACTGTTCAGTCCCTAAATCATGTCTGACTCTCTGCGACCCCATGGGCTGCAGCATGCCAGCCTTCCCTGTCCTTCACGATCTCCTGGAGTTTGCTCAGACTCATTTCCATTGAGTCAGTGATGCCATCCAACCGTCTCATCCTGTTGCCCTCTTCTCTTCTTGTCCTCAATCTTTCTCAGCATCCAGGTCTTTTCCATAAGCCAGCTCTTCACATCAGGTGGCCAAGTTATTGGAGCTTCAGCATCAGTCCTTCCAAAGGAAGTCAGTGTTGACTTTCATTAGGATTGACTGATTTGACCTCCTTGCTGTCCAAGGGACTCTCAAAGAGTCTTCTCCAACACCACAGTTCAACACCACAGTTCTGCAGTGCTCAGCTTTCTTTATGGTCCAACTCTCACATCCATATATGACTACTGGAAAAACCATAGCTTTGACTATATGGACCTTTAGTGGTGAAGCAATGTCTCTGCTTTTCAATATACTGTCTAGGTTTGCCATAGCTTTTCTTCCAAGGAGCAAGTGTCTTTTCATTTCATGGCTGCAGTCTCCATCTGCAGTGATTTTGAAGCCCAAGAAAATAAAATCTGTCACTGTTTCCATTGTTTCCCCAACTATTTACCATGAAGTAATGGGACCGGATGCCATGATCTCCATTTTAATGTAGACCTTCAGTTTATGTAGGTGTGACCTTAATACAGAGACGAGCAAGTGATGGCCCATAGTCTGCCAATTGGTTACTAATAAGTGAGGGTCGAATTGGAAAAATTTATATCCATCCATCTCTTCTCCACGGAAGTGGTGGGGCAGTCGAGTGCTCTCACAGCTCCCCATGGCTCTTAATCTGGAGTATAAGGGTAACGTGGACCCCAAGATGGTCTGCTCAGTAACAGAAGAATAGAGAAGTGGAAGAATAGGAACCAGTGAAGGAAGAAGATTGGATTTACAAAGTTGTTCAGTTCTGTTGCTCAGTTGTGTCTGACTGTGACCACATGAACGGCAGCAGGCCAGGCCTCCCTGTCCATCACCAACTCCCAGAGCTTGCTCAAACTCAAAGTTGTAACTTAGAGTCATTCCTGATCTACAGTTTAACCACCAGGCTTAGTGTCTCAGCGCATTACAGGAATTTAGCACAAATCCTTTGAGCCCAGGCTGGTCTGGAAGCTAGCTGTCTGGACTTCAGATGGGGTGTGTACACACCCATTGGTAATCGCAGCCGCTGGCTCCAGAAGCACTGAATTAAGGGGAAAGTTTTCTCATTGGTGTTAAATTCAACATGATCAAACCCTCACATGACTAATATTCTGTACTTTTTTTTCATCAAAAGGTGATTTATTGGATAGAGAAAATGGACATTGGGAGCAAATAGCAAAGTGAATGAGCCTGAGGTGAAGAAGGAGAGAACCGCACTGTGTTAGCCTCCATTTGCGAGTGAATCACCCCCTATAGAATTATCACCAGCAATGAGAAAATTCATCCATCAAGCAGACAGTGTGCTAGAGAGCCTGTGAACAAAAGCCAAGGAACCAGGCACTGCCTCCTGTTTCCCAGTGTGAAAGCATTCCAAAATTCAGACAGCAAAGACCAGAGTCCCCAGTTGTTCATATTATCCTCAAATGGAACCTCATTACTATGAACCATTATGTTCCGGTAGCTTTATCTCTGGTGCTTTTTAGCTGCAAAACTGTGAATATTTCATCTGACGTAAATAGGCCTGGGATAACCCGGGATTTGAAGCATTACAGAATCACAAAAGGCAGCAACCTCAATCACATGCAGAACATGGGATCAAATTAGATCAGGATGATGGACCGAGGACACAGACTGTCTCCTCTCAGATCCAAAATCCCCCAGAAATACGGGAAACTGGGGATACGTGGGTGTGTGTGTACAAGAGAGTTATTGCTTACTTCCACTAGAAATGAGCTTCCCTGGTGGCTCAGCGGTAAAGAATCCACCTGGAATGCAGGAGACTTGGGTTTGATCCCTGGGTCAGGAAGTTCCCCTGGAGAAGGACATGGCAACCCACTCTAGTATTCTTGTTGAGAAAGTCCCATGGACAGTGGAGTCTGGCGGGGTACAGTCCACAGGGTTGAAAAGGGTCAGACGTGATTGAATCAACTGAGCACACACGTACCACTAGGAAAAAAAAAAATCCATCAGTACACCAAGAAAGTGAGAGAAAGGTGTACAGTTGTGTCCAACTCTTTGCGACTCTATGGACTGTACAGCTCATGGAGTTCTCCAGGTCAAAATACTGCTGTGAGTAGCCTATCCCTTTCTCCAGGGGATCTTCCTGAACCAGGAACAAAATTAGGGTCTCCTGCCTTGCAGGCAGATTCTTTACCAACTGAGCTATCAGGGAAGTCCTCTCAGTATACCAGAAATTTGGCTAATTTCCAAAAGATGGGAAGCAAATAAGGTTGGTTTCATGGATCAAACAGCAGTCCAAAACTCAACCCACAAGATGGAAGCTATGAAAAATGGAAGCAGAGCTGGGTATGCTGTGAGCGTGAATGTGGCAGTTATAGGGAGCTGGGGAGCTGTCAGAATTATGGGGTCACATTTGGAATGTATAGAGCAACCTGATGACTCCATCCTGCCTACACCAGCCCTTCGACCCACACCTCCACCAATCAGAAAAAAGCATTTTCTACTAGACTGTAGTAAACAATTAGTTTGAATGCTCAAATTGGTACTGTTGACACTAATGGTAACATCTGATAAATAGGAGAAACAGGAAGCTCCAAACCCAAAAGACAGAGCAATCAGATGCTCCACCAGGAAGTACTTCCTATCACCTCCTTCTGGAGACAGGCTGTCTTGAACAGAATCACAATCACATGTGTCAAAAGGGAATCTCAGATGTTTTTTTTTTAATGAGTAAAAGAGCAAGAACAGAAAATATTTAAAGAAAACTAATACTTTGATAGAGAGGCACAAAAGACAACACATAAGAAGCATGCACAGTGGAACAAAGAAGAAAGGACTTTTTAAATTATATTTATTTATTTTTAATTGAAGGATAATTTCTCTACAATGTCGTGTTGGTATCTGCCAAACGTCAACATGAATCAGCAAGCGGGATACATAGGTCCACTCCCTCTCGAGCCTCCCCCTCACCTCCCTCCCCATCCCACCCCTCTAGGAAAGAGAGGACTTTAAATGAAGTATAATTGATAATCTCAGAGTTCTAAGAAAGACCATTTCATTTATGAAACAAAACTGAGTTATTCTGACAAAGAACCAATTAGATATCCCGGAAACAAAAGAGCATGATTATTAAAATAAAAATATCAAATATTAAAATGGGTACCCCTGAGGAATAAATTACTAAGCTGGAGGAGAGAGCTGACAAATTCCCTCAGATGTCTGCAAAGAAAGCATGAGATAAAAGTCTAAAATATGAAGGCTACTAGCACAAGTTTGAAAATCCAGTTAGAATGATGATAAGCAGGTGCTCTGACTCCTTTATCATTAACTTCTTTTGGAATTGCCTCCTGTCTCTCAATCTATGTGAATGGCCTCCTAGGTTGCTCCCATGACCAGTTGGTTAAAGAAGGAGAACTTGAGTAAGATGCACCAGCCCCAGCAGGAAGTGGAATGCTGCAACACTACAGCCCTACCCAGGGACAACACTGAAGGTCAAGGTGCAGAAAAATCCTCCAGCAGGCAGACCTCTGAGCAGCACGTGTCCACAGTGATGAGTGAAAGATGGCCGGAGGTGTGGCTCTAGGCTCATTCATGGGGTTATGAATGGTTTAGCTGGATGGCCTGGGGCTTGGAAGTTGAGAAAGTTCTGGGAACTTTCAAGCTTGGAAGATGACTGGCAAGAAAATCTGGGGGAAATTTATGTGTGATAGTGAGATATTTGTGTCTCAGGTAAATGTCCACCAAAGGGCAGCCACTGCAAGTTCAGTTCAGTTCAGTCGCTCAGTCATGTCCAACTCATTGCGACTCCATGAACAGCAGCATGTCAGGCTTCCTTGTCCATTACCAGCTCCTGAAGTCCACCCAAACCTATGTCCATTGTGTTGGTGATGCCGTCCAACCATCTCATCCTCTATCATCTCCTTCTCCTCCTGCCCTCAATCTTTCCCAACATCAGGGTCTTTTCAGATGAGTGAGCTTTCCACATGAGGTGGCCAAAGTATTGGAGTTTCAGCTTCAGCTTCAGTCCTTCCAATGAACACCCAGGACTGATTTCCTTTAGGATGGAATGGTTGGATCTCCTTGCAGTCCAAGGGACTCTCAGACTAGATGGACCTTTGTTGGCAAAATAATATCTCTGTTTTTTTTTTTTTAATTTATTTATTTATTTATTTTTAAATTTAACTTTACAATACTCTATTGGGTTTGCCATACATCGACATGAATCCACCACAGGTGCTGTCTAAGTTAATCATAACTTTCCTTCCAAGGAGCAAGTGTCTTTTAATTTCATGGCTGCAATCACCATCCACAGTGATTTTGCAGCCCAGAAAAATTAAGTAAGCCACTGTTTTCAATGTTTCCTCATCTATTTGCCATGAAGTGATGGGACTGGATGCCATGATCTTCATTTTCTGAATGTTGAGCTTTAAGTCAACTTTTTCATTCTCCTCTTTCACTTTCACCAAGAGGCTTTTTAGTTCTTCTTCACTTTCTGCCATAAGGGTAGTGTCATCTGCATATCTGAGGTTAATTGGTATTTCTCCTGGCAATCTTGATTCTAGCTTGTGCTTCTTCCAGCCCAGAATTTCTCATGATGTACTCTGCATATAAGTTAAATAAGCAGGGTGACAATATACAGCCTTGACGTGCTCTTTTTCCAATTGGAAACCAGTCTGTTGCTCCATGTCCAGTTCTAACTGTTGCTTCCTGACCTGTATACAAGTTTCTCAAGAGGCAGGTCAGGTGGTCTGATATTCCCATCTCTTTCAGAATTTTCCACAGTGTATTGTGATCCACACA
>SJYV01019528.1:260657-301880 GCA_006410875.1 Neotragus pygmaeus
TTAGGTCATACCTGAATGGTCTAGTGGTTTTCCCCACTTTCTTCAATTTAAGTCTGAATTTGGCAATAAGGAGCTTATGATTTGAGTTGCAGTCAGCCCCTGGTCTTGTTTTTGCTGACTATATAGAGCTTCTCCATCTCTGGCTGTAAATGATATAATCAATCTGATTTTGCTGTTGACCATCTGGTGATGTCCATGTGTAGAGTCTTCTCTTGTGTTGTTGGAAGAGGGTGTTTGCTATGACCGGTGGATTTTCTTGGCAAAACTCTATTAGTCTTTGCCCTGCCTCATTCCTTATTCCAAGGTCAAATTTGCCTATTACTCCAGGTGTTTCTTGACTTCCTACTTTTGCATTGCAGTCCCCTATAATGAAAAGGACATCTTTTGGGGGTGTTAGTTCTAGAAGGTCTTTTTTTTTTTACTGTACAAAAGAGAGTTTTATTAATTACCCCACCTGCGCCTCTGTTCATGCTCTCGGTCACACTTGTTTCTCAGACTCAGCCCAGGCTCATAGGCAAGTTACCAGGTTGGCAAATCGGAAAACTGTTCTGCAAAACAGCAACTGTCAGCTTAAGGCATTACTAACATTGCAGGAGGAAGCGAGGTTACTAGGGAAGTTTGGACAACTCAGGATGATGATTTCTGGGACAGGAAACCCTCTCTGAAAGGGCCAGCCCATGCTGCCGCCAGGAGATGACTCTTGCTCTGGACGACAGGTCGCCCCTTTAAACCCATCCACACTATCACAGACAAAAGACTGTCTAGTCCTCGAGCTTTCATATTTTGAAACAAAAAGCACTCTGTCCCAGAAGCCCTGACACGTCCATGGGCCTCTCAGAGCACTCACTTGGTCCTTCCTGGCAGGAGCAGGGGAGGATGCAGGGTTGGTTAGGCTCAGTTTTTAAAAATGAAGTCACTACTAGAAATATGGAGTAAGGGGCAGGGACCCCTGGTGCAATCACAGGCTGAATCATTGTCCCCCCAGAGAGCAGGCTCCTACGGGTTCCTTCAGTCCACGGAAGTGCTCAGAGCAGGGCAGGCCAGTGCGGCCTCGGAGCTGCTGCCTGCCCCACTGCGTGCCGATCCACCGCCCTCCAGGTCCCCGC
Source organism: Neotragus pygmaeus (assembly GCA_006410875.1). Classification (NCBI taxonomy): domain Eukaryota; kingdom Metazoa; phylum Chordata; class Mammalia; order Artiodactyla; family Bovidae; genus Neotragus; species Neotragus pygmaeus. The sequence continues at coordinate 261,764 of SJYV01019528.1, forward strand.
TCCCTTCCATGTCGTCCACGTCCTCCTCCTGAGTGGCATCCGTGGGACTCTCCTCCTTCTCCATCTTCTGCATCCCCTCTAGAGACTTCTGGTCATTGGGGTCCAAACTTAGTGCTATATTATACTGGTCCATTGCTTCCTGATACTCATTGACAGCTACAAGGAAATCTCCTAGGATCCGATGCAGGACACAGTCACTCTGATTAGCCAGTGCGTTCCTCAACAAAGCAATTCCACCTTCATATTTCTGTTCTCTGCTAAGTAGTTCTGCCTTTTTCACCACAGCCTTAATGTAATCCGGCCTTTGGGTCAGGGCTTTATCTAATAAGGTTTTGGCTTTCTCCTGTGTCACTGGGTCTTCAAGACAAACGGTGGCTAAAAGGGTAAGAGTCTGTGCATTTGCTCCTAGAGTTTAGTAAACATTGTTAGCCATTACCTTTGCTTCACGAATACTGTTGGAGGCTACGTAACATTCGATGAGACCTTCATAACAATCTAAGCGACAAGGTGCAAGACGTATAGCCTCTCGAAAGTGGATTATTGCTTCCTGGACTCTGCCCATGTTTCTAAGAGCTGCTCCTTTAAGTAGCAAAGCTTGAACACTGTTACTGTTCGGCTGAACGGCCTTGGCTCCTAAATAGAGGGCTCGAGAATAGCATTTGCTATACAAGCTGTGACACCCAGAGACCACCCAGGNGATTCATGGGGTCGCAAGTAGTCGGACATAACTGAGCGACTGAACTGAACTGAAACAGAGTTTACACTGTGCTAGGTGGTTCACAAATATTAACTAATTTAAATCTTAATAACAATATTCTTAAATTGATACTATTAAATTTCCATTAAGCAGATGAAGAAAACTAAGTTCTGAATGGTGAGGTACCTTGCTCAAGGCCCTAGCTTAGCCGGTGAGTGGTAAACACAGGATTCAGACTCAGAGTCTGGCTCCAGAGCGATGCCCTAAACCGATGTCCTACACCCTACTCAATGGATGACTAGCAAATGGTACCATGGGTTTCTAATTCAGACCAATGTTCTTTCCATTACACCAGACTGCATCTTATCTGGAAGATGAAAAAGCTGGAAACAAGATTGAGTGACTTGCTCATGGTCACATGATGAGCTAATGGCTGAGAATCAACTTCTTGACTTATAATCTAATGATTTTCCTATTATCCCAGACTGCTGGGAATGAAGAGAAAAATACCTAGCTAAGAGCAAAAGTAAATGAGGAAAGACCTCAGGGAAATCAAACCTAAGACCTCTAAAAGATAAAAATCTTTGTCTCTTTGCTCTGCCATTTATTTGAATGTGACTCTGTCCTTCGTGCCACTGACAGATGTCTGTGCTCATGGACCAGGGACCTCCCTACATGTGAGGGAGGCAAGTGATGAAGAGCAGAGGGGCTTCAGGGAGGTGTGGCCACCACGGGGTACACTTGATGTTCTAGGATTTGGCCAAACTGCATGGGTCTGTGCTGTATGTTAACATGGAGAAATGACATACTAATCAGGCGGCTTTACTGGAAAAATATAACCATTTTCTGATTTAAAACATTCTATAGGAAAAACCGATGTTCTTGCCTGGAGAATCCCAGGGACGAGGGAGCCTGGTGGGCTGCCGTCTCTGAGGTCGCACAGAGTCGGACATGACTGAAGTGACTAGCAGCAGCAGCATAGGAAAAAGTGAGTATGGGGGTGTGGTGATGGATAATTGTGTGCCAACTTGGTTAGACTATAGTATTCANTATAACCATTTTCTGATTTAAAACATTCTATAGGAAAAACCGATGTTCTTGCCTGGAGAATCCCAGGGACAAGGGAGCCTGGTGGGCTGCCGTCTCTGAGGTCGCACAGAGTCGGACACGACTGAAGTGACTAGCAGCAGCAGCATAGGAAAAACTGAGTATGGGGGTGTGGTGATGGATAATTGTGTGCCAACTTGGTTAGACTATAGTATTCAGTTATTTAATCAAACACCAATCAAGGCTTTGATGTGAAGATACTTTGTATATATAATTAACATCTACAATCAGTTGACTTTAATGGGGATTATTACCCTTGATAATGTGGGTGGGCTTTCCCCAATCAGTCAAAGGCCTTATGAATAAAACCTGAGGTTTCTTGGAGGAAAAAAATGTCTGCGTTAAGACAGATTCAACTCCTGAGTTTCTAGTTGCTCTGATCTGTAGATTTCAGATTTTCCAGCCCTCAAAACTGCATAAGTCAATTCCTTAAAATAAATCTGTATCTATCCATCCATCCACCCATCCATCCACCTATCCAGAAAAAGGAAGAGATCCTATTGCTTCTGTTTCTCTAGAAAACCCTGACTGATATAAAGATCTTTCTAGGACTGCAAAGTACTGTGAGAATATGGGGCACACAGATTCACCTGACATACAGTTTGTGAAAAGTAGAAAGCAAATGAAAACGGAGGAAGAAAAGTTTCACTGAGGAGAGAGAACACTACATGCCACCACACAGGCGGGGAGCACAGCAAACGTTCCTCTCGGCCCCTGGGTCACAGCAGGCAGCTACAACCATCTCAGCACAGTCGCAACTGAAAGTGACGAGCTTGTTGGGAGACACAGGTCCAAGGACCATGAATCGCTGAGGCAATAAAATGATAGCTGGGAGTCAAGAAAATACACTCAGATTTCTAGGAATTAACAACAGGGAAGGTGTTTGGGGCATAATAAAAGCATCTTCTCCCTGAAGACTGACAATGACCTCAAGGCGTCTCCCCCACGTGCTGCTGAGCACTTAAAGATAGGTACTATTAATTCTTCGCATTCCTCTGGGCTTCCACTGTATAACTTTCTAGGCTGGGGAGAGTTATAGGATCTGCTTCCCATTTCAAAATAAGTATATCTTTTGAATTTCTTCCTCACCACCCTCCTCCCCCTCATCATCACTTCCCAGCAGTCCCATCCCCGGACAACTGCTTGGGAGGCTGAGAGGGAAGGTGCCGAGCAGACGGCCAATCTCACCTTGGCTTCTGAAGTGGGTTCCAAGAAGCACAGGCGATTCCCAAGTCCCTCAGCTGCCAGGCAGAACTTCCTCTGCTCCTTGTGAATGTTGGCGATGCACTGGAGGACCACTTCATCTTCCTGCCAGGGGAACAGAGACCCGTGTGAGGAGCAAGAGATGACCTCCCAACGCAGAGCCAAGCCCTTAAGGCACCCTGCTGCGTCTTCATCAGGTCTGCTGAGGGGCACATGCCTTTGAATATTAGATAAAGCAGAATTTGTTCCTCGCATGGCATACCTGAGCTCCACCCCTGAGTCAGGATTCTACTCATCTCTGGGGAGTGGGTTAGCAAGGACTTGGAAGAGAGGTACTACTTAAGTTCACAGCATGAGCCTCACTTCTGAAATGTGCAAACTGCACACCATCCAGGTAAGCAGAGGATTTCAACCCTTGAGGGAACCTTAAACTAAACCTAAGCAATTTCCCCAAATAAACAATTAAACAATGAGGGAAACTGAGATGGCAGCAGAGATCAGAGGGAGGCAGGATGTGTGGAGGGAAGGTCCATTCTATGACAGCCTGGAAAGAGACATGTTTTGTTGGAGGAGAGGGATGTATGCAGTGAAACACATTCGCCAGAGATGACAGAGGATGCTGTGGAGGGTACCAGCAGATGCGTTTAATTTTAAATTCTCTTTTATATTAAGTTATAGCTGACTAAGAATCTTGGAGAAGGCAATGGCACCCCACTCCAGTACTCTTGCCCGGAAAATCCCATGGACGAAGGAGCCTGGTAGGCTGCAGTTCATGGGGTCATGAAGAGTCGGACACGACTGAACGACTTCACTTTCACTTTTCCCTTTCATGCCTTGGAAAAGGAAATGGCAACCCACTCGTGTCCTTGCCTGGAGAATCCTAGGGACGGGGGAGCCTGGTGGGCAGCCGTCTATGGGATAGCAAAGAGTCAGACACGAATGAAGCAACTTAGCAGTAGCAGCAGACAATGTGGTGTTAATTTCAGGTGTACAGCAAAGTGATTCAGTTAAACACAAACATATATAGCACAGGGAACTCTACTCAATATTCTGTAATAATCTATATGGGAAAGGAGATGCATTTTAGATATGCATCTAAGGAAGACTAAAAGGAAAGGAAGACTGAGAGATGCCTTGAGGATCCAGGCTGGAAGGAGGAGTGGTCAAATAGAAGAGCCATTCTGAATTCCCAAGGAGAGGACCTTCCTCCTAGGCGGCAGCCTCAAAAGCAGCCCTCCTCCAACTGCAGACACCTTGTTTGAGTGGCATTCCTCTGCTTGATGGTCCAGAAATGAGGCTGAGCTCCATTTACAGGAACAAGATCACCCCTTGCACAGCCCTGCCTGATGATGAGAGGCAAACCTCTTCCTTACCCATCCCTCCATCCTTGCTCCTCCAACCTGTCAGTCCACATACTCTTTCTCCACCACCACTTGACCTCGGGTTTCAAACATCAAAGAAGACTTCCAGGCACAGTTGAATTAAAGGGGGAAGCAGAGGCGTGCCAGGTGGAAGTGCTTCTTCTCAGCACTTGCTCTCCTGTTCCCCGTCTCAGTCCCAGATCCCCTTGCGTTAGTGTCAGTCCTATCCTACAGTATTGGAANTTGAAAGAGTTCTGAGCTATGGAGTCTGAAGTTGGTGGCTGGTGAGAAGGGTGATTTCCATTCTCATCCCTCATGTGCTGGAATTCTCACGAGTTCCAAAAATGGAGGCTTCTGGAGAGAGGTCCATTACATCAGATCAGGCTGATAGCCTGGAGTCCTATCCCACGTTGACTGAAGATCATACTCAAAGAAAATTTTTAGTTATGTTTGGTCCAAAGTCCACCCAGAATAACAAAAACAGGCAAGACAGGAGGCCAGTTTTGACAGGAAGATAATCTCAAACAATTGATTAAGATTGTTGCAAATTAACAGGCAAAAGAAATTTCTAAATAGTCCTTTTAGCAATAATATTTACGGAAAGAGGAGATTTACTCTTACNACAAAAACAGGCAAGACAGGAGGCCAGTTTTGACAGGAAGATAATCTCAAACAATTGATTAAGATTGTTGCAAATTAACAGGCAAAAGAAATTTCTAAATAGTCCTTTTAGCAATAATATTTACGGAAAGAGGAGATTTACTCTTACAGAAGGGTTCACCTTGGATTTTATTAATGATTCACAACTTTGGCAATAGCTTCAAGGCAATTTTAGGAGCAGAGAAGAATCAGAGGCACAGTTCAAAGAAAAAAGTTATGACTGCTTTGCCCGCAAGAGACAGAGAGAGGGCTCGACAGTTTGGCTTACAGGATTTGCTTTGGGATTTAGACTGTATACTGATATATCATTGCTGAAAATGATTCCAAAGGCAAATATCTTTCTAATTTGGTTCTGGAGTAGCTTATTTTACTTGATAGCAAAACTCGGTATTATAAAGAATCTATAATGCGTTTTTTATGTCACTTTCTCCTTTGTTCATGCTGATGTTTACTGTTCTAAGCACTTTCACACCCTTTATCCCATTTAATGTTATATCTCTGGGAGATGGATTCAGTTCAGTTCAGTCGCTCAGTCGTGTCCGACTCTGCGACCCCATGAATTGCAGCACATCAGGCCTCCCTGTTCATCACCATCTCTCGGAGTTCACTCAGACTCATGTCCATCGAGTCCGTGATGCCATCCAGCCATCTCATCCTCTGTCGTCCCCTTCTCCTGCCCCCAATCCTTCCCAGCATCAGAGTCTTTTCCAATGAGTCAACTCTTCGCATGAGGTGGCCAAAGTACTGAAGTTTCAGCTTTAGCATCATTCCTTCCAAAGAACTCCCAGGGCTGATCTCCTTCAGAATGGACTGGTTGGATCTCCTTGCAGTCCAAGGGACTCTCAAGCGTCTTCTCCAACACCACAGCTCTAAAGCATCAATTCTTCAGCGTTCAGCCTTTTTCACAGTCCAACTCTCACATCGATACATGACCACAGGAAAAACCATAGCCTGGACTAGACGGACCTTAGTCAGGAGATAGATTACTGTTCCTATTTTGCGGAAATTGACACAGAGAGGTTAGATATATCTCAGGGAGAACTAGCAAGTCCCAGACTCACCCATGTGTGTCTGCCTGTCCGTAGTGTCCATTTTGTGTTACACAATTTCTTGCAATCCAAAGAGGCCCTGGATGTTCCCAACTTCTAGAGAAATTTTTTTAATGAGGCAAGGCGAGGCACATACTACCAACCAACACTAACTGTATGTTGTCTTTTTTTTTTAATTTGTATGCCTTTTTTCTCCATTTATAAAGGGAAAAATAACAGTACTGTCCTGACTTCATTCTCTTGACTTTGTTTTCCCAAAAGACAGCATCCTTGTGAGTTCACAACAAAAATTGACCTGATCATTACTCAGAGCAAGGGCGGGGGGTGGGGGGAATGGTTTAAAAATACTTTAGTTTAAGATATCTGTTTTGAAAGAATGGTTTCGATAAAAATCCACAAGCATGTGGATACAGCAGGGGAGGGGGAGTGTGGGACAAACTGGGCGGTTAGGATTGATGTATATGCACTAACATGTGCAAAATAGGCAGCTAGTGGGAGGTTGTTGTAGAGGGCAAGGAGCTCGGCTCGGTGTGTGTAAAGACCTAGGCGGGCGGGGTGGGAGGCAGGCTCCCGAGGGAGGGGATACAGGCATACATACGGCTGACTCACTTTGTTGTACAGCAGAAACTAACACAACATTGTGAAGCAGTTCCATACCAGTAAAAAGAAAATAAACAAAGCTTTTAAAAACTCCAAGTTACACATACTGAGTATAAAATTGCGCTGTGTGTGTGAGTGTGTGTGTGTGTGTGTGTGTGTGTGTGTGTGTACATAAGCGCACTCGTGTGTGTGTATCGTATACCTACCGAGTCGGGCTAAGGGAAACTCTGAATGTTTTAGAAATGCCTGGAAACTAGGTGAACTGTGTGGCTGTCACCGGACCTTGGATAAACTGAGACGCCATAGCACGGTCTGCTCTGGACTATGCAAGCTTTACGCCATTGTGCACAATGAAATTTTCCAGGTTTCTTTCAATTAATGGACTATTAAGAGTAAGCAAGATAAAACTTGAGTAATGTTTTCATCTTTGTTCAAGTTAAAAACCTTGATCAAAAATGCTGCAGAGACCTGAATTAGCGAGGTTGCTATGTCTTTGCAGTCACGCTTGCACCCTTTGCCACCTCTCTCTGTGTTAATCACTCAGTCGTGTCCAACTCTTCGCGATCCCATAGACTGTAGCTGCCAGGCTCCTCAGTCCTTGGGATTCTCCTGGCAAGAATACTGGAGTGGATTGCCATTCCCTTCTTCAGGGGATCTTCACCACCCAGGGATCGAACCTGGGTCTCCCACACTGCAGCCAGACACTACTGTCTGAGACCCCAGGGAAGCCCTTGCCATCTCTCTAGTGTGAAAACAAAACAAAAGAGCTTAAACACTAGAGGGCAACATTGTTCCTCAAATATGTACCCAAATGACAAGCTAGGAATGGATGTATAAAATCCCTCAGTATTTTTGTCTTCCCTTTAAGACTCTTTTCAGTATACACATTTAGATGACTTTGGAGGTATGCATATACCTGTGAAACCATTGCTTCCAAAAGTTTTTTCCTGCACTCCTCCTCCCAGCCCCCACCCCTTCTCTGTGTCTAGAACACTTAACATGGGGTTTACCCTCGCAACAAGTTTCCAAGCAGACAACACAGTCCTGTTAGCCATACAATTCACATGGTAGAGCAGATCTCTAGAACTTGTTCATCTTGTGTAGCCAAAGCTTTATACCTGTTGAACAAAATTCCCCATTCCCCCTGCAAGCCTCTCCCCCACCACTATTTTATTCTGTCTCTATGAGCTGATTGTTTTCAATATCTAAGTGGAATCAGGCAGCATTTGTCCTTCTGTGATAGGTTTATTTCACTAACATAGTGTCCTCCAGGTACATCTATGTTGTCTTAAGTGGCGGGATTTCCATTTTTTAAGCCTGACTAATATTTCTCTGTATGTGTCTATCACCTTTCCTTTATCCATTCATCCATCAATGGACATTTAGGCTGTTCCCACATCTTAGCTACAGGGAATAAAGTTGCAGTGAAGCTGGGAGTCCAGATATCTCTTTTAGATTCTGATTTTAATTCTTTTGGGTATATACCTGATATAGGATCACTGGATCATAAGCTTCCACATATAATTTCTGGAGAAAATTTCATACTGTTTTCTCATTTCAGTTCAGTCACTCAGTCATGTCCAACTCTTTGCAACCCCATGGACTGCAGCACGCCAGGCTTCCCTGTCCATCATCGGCTCCTGTAGCTTGCTCAGACTCATGTCTATTGAGCCAGTGATGTGATACAACCATCTCATCCTCTGCTGTTCCCTTCTCCTCCTGTTTTCAATTTTTCCCAGCATCAGGGTCTTTTCCAATGAGTCAGTTGTTCACATTAGGTGGCCAAACTATTGGACCTTCAGCTTCAGCATCACTTTCCAATGAATATTCAGGAATGATTTCCTTTAGGATTGACTGATTGGATCTCCTTGCAGTCCAAGGGACTCTCAAGAGTCTTCTCCAACACCACAGTTCCAAAGCATCAATTCTTCGGCACTCAGCTTTCTTTATGGTCCAACTCTCACACCCATACATGACTACTGGAAAAACCATAGCTTTAACTAGTCTTACCTTTGTCGGCAAAGTAGTGTCTCTGCTCTTTAATATGCTGTCTAGGTTGGTCACAGCTTTTTTTCCAAGAAGCAAGCATCTTTTAATTTCATGGCTATAGTCACCATCTCCAGTGATTTTGGAGCCCCCCCCCCAATAAAGTCGGTCACTATTTCCATTGTTTCCCCATTTATTTGCCATGAAGTGATGGGACCAGATGCCACAACCTTAGTTTTTTTAAATGTTGAGTTTTAAGCCAGCTTTTTCACTCTCCTCTTTCACTTTCATCAAGAGGCTCTTTAGTTCCTCTTCACTTGCTGCAACAAGGGTGGTATCATCTTCATATCTGAGGTCATTGATATTTCTCCTGGTAATCTTGATTCCAGTTTGTGTTTCATCCAGCCTGACATTTCGCATGATGTATATAAATTAAATAAGCAGGGTTGCAATATACAGCCTTAATGTACTCCGTTCCCAGTTTTGAACCAATCTGTTGTTCCATGTCTGGTTCTAACTGTTGCTTCTTGACCTGCACACAGATTTCTCAGGAGGCAGGTAAGGTGGTCTGGTACAGACACTTTATTCAAATACTGTGGATAATCCACCTGTGTTCCTAGCAATGGCAAAACTCTTTATTCATCTACCACTTCCCACAGCCTCTCATCTATTGAAGGACATTCCTTCAGCTCTTTATGAAAACCATGATTTTCTGGAAATACTTTCCCTCATCACTGTGCAAAAAATTGCATCCAAAATCTGTATTTATTCCCCATACATTATGTTGTATTTTTGCTTTTCTTACAAACTACTTTTTTTCTAATAGAAACTGTACTCCACAGATGACAGTAATTTTTCTGCTTCACTTACTTCATACTAAACTGGGAAAATTCACTTTTACTAAACCAAGTTTAGAATAGTGACTGCCACACACACACACACACACACACACACACACACACATAGATATGTGCGTATATATGTATGTGTATATATTCATGTATGCATATATGTGTGTGCACATATGTATATTTATGCAGGCTGCTGTGCTGTGCTTAGTCACTCAGTCGACTAAGCCTGATGAGCCATAGCCCACCAAGTCCTCTATCCATGGGGATTCTCCAGGCAAGAATACTGGAATGGGTTGCTATGCCCTCCTCCAGCGGATCTTCCCAACCCAGGGATTGAATCTAGGTCTCCTGCATTGCAGGTGGATTCTTTACCAGCTGAGCTACGTGGGAAGCCCCATATATATGTATATGGCACTAGGAAATAATGTATTATTTTCTGTGTATTCCACTTTAAACTCAACATGTCCAAAACCAGACTTAGCATATTTTCTACCTTCTGGACTTTCTGGTTGGTTGGAAGTACTAGCAAACATGAAGAAAACAATCTGAAAGACATTCCACCACTATCACACTTATCTCACTTCACTTTAAATAAGTGTTTAGCTGTTTTTCATCTTCATCTGACTTGATATTAGTGAGAGAAGGGGCCCGGTTTATCTTCCCCACCATTGTGGACTCAATAGTCAGCCAATAATCTATGATGTAGTGGGAGTTTAGTAAGACTTGGTTAGGTAAATGTCACTGAATACATTCTAGATTCCTCCCTTTCTTTTATTCCTCACTTTCCAAGAGTCATCAAGCTCTTGATTCTATCCTAAAAGTCTTTCTAATGGTAACAGGGAACAGCAAAACCTGACTCTATTTTGTATCTGTGGCTTTTACTTTAACCTTTGCCTTTTCTTGCTTTTGCTATTATAATCACTAGATGGATTCTGTCTATAGCTGTAGGCATACATACTGGCCTCTCTTAGGAAACCTGCCACTCTACCTGAATGTCAAAGTGTCTTTGTTCAGCACATGAGAGATATTCTGCCCTTGCCCACCTGTGAATGGCTGCAGAGAAGAAATTAACACACTTGCTCTCTGATGTTGGCCAAGCCAAGAGATGTTTTGCAAGACTAATGGCCTTCTTGGACTTCTCATGTGTTGCAGTGGTAAAGAATCTGCCTGCCAATGCAGGAGATGCAATAGACTTGAGTTTGATCCCTGGGTGGAGAATATCCTCTGGAGAAGGAAATCGCAGTATTTTTGCCTAGAAAATCCTATGGACAGAGGAGCCTGGTGGGCTAGACCATCCAGGGGTCACAAAGAGTCGGACATGGCAGACCACGCAACAGTCTTTTTACTTCCTCGTCTCCTTCTCTTCTCTGTCCTATTAAAAAAACTGACATCCAGACCCCAGTAAGATGGTGCTCTAGGGTACCCAACACCTTCTTGGACACAGAATAAAGTCATTATTCCTGTCTCAGCACCTTGTCTCCCGATTACTGGCCATCAGAGCAGCGAGCAGACTGGGTTTGTATTAGGTAATCAACCCTTCTTCCTTACCCCAGCTTAGTCCACAACTTTCCCATTCTTCACAAAAATTCGTGCAACAACATAATAAGGACACTCTGCACCCAGATGTACCCCACTCCTGTCCAAACTTTTGCACGATATCGTGACTTTCTAAGTATCTTGCTTTCGTCCCTTTAAAGGATCTCCCTTGCCTAAGCACGAGGTCTAGCGTTCTTTGCAAGTTCACCTCTTCCCCTTCAACCCCCACTTTCCACACCAGGCCGAAAGCATTCATGTTTCCCTCAGCAAGCCCTGTCCTGCCTCCACACCCTTACCTGTGCTGTGGCATTCACCTGGAGCCCTACCTGTCCAGCTCTGCTTAGTTCACTCCTGCTCGCAATCCCACTGCGCCAGGTCATACCTCAGGGGCAGGCACTTCACACTTCCTTTGCTCAAAAAACCAAGTCATCATCGTTACTTCTTAATTTTAACTTGGATACCGTCTCTCAAGTTCACACCATGGTTTTGCAGAACTCTGCTCCTTTCTCCAGCTCCCAGCAAACCACCTTTGATTATCACTTCAAGTGCCTAGTTCTGACCCAAAATCTCCTGACCCACCTGCCCACATCGCTGATTGGTCTGAACGTTCCACCCAGAACTCTGAAACTTCCTGGAAGCCACTTCCCCAGAAAATCAAGGGCCTGCCAAGCCTTGACAGCTTTTCTGCTGAAATCACACTGACACAGAATAATTCTTGATGATCTTTGATAAAGGTTGCAGGTGGTGGCTCAATTGGTAAGGAATCTGCCTGCAATGCAGGAGCCCAGGTGTCAATCCCTGGGTTGGGAAGATCCCCTGGAGAAGAGAACTTTCTTGCCTGGAAAGTTCCATGGAGAGGGGAACTTGGCAGGCTATAGTCCATGGGTCGCTTAGAGTTGGACACAACTGACCAACTAACACAAACACACACACACACACACACACACACATCTTTGTTAAGTGACTCTCTATGCCTCTCTCCTCTCTGAAGGTAAGTTAGGAAACAATGTATTAAAATGGTGTTTTCTTTTAGGGGTAAGGAAAAAGAGANGATCGTTCAGGACCCTGCCACCACTCACGTCTGGGGACATCAGCAGTGCCAGGGTCTCAGCAATGATGTCTGGGGACACAGGTCAGACGATGCCTGGCTGCCCAGAGCCTCAGCTGGGGTAAGTCCGAGGCCTTCCCTGCACAGCTTCCGGACCTATTACCTACAGGTCGCTGATCTCATTATGCCTTCTTTAGTGGCTTCATCCTCTTCTTATCTGGGACCATCTCCCAGATAAGTTATTAATACTTTCATTCTCATCCCTGTCTCATGATCGGCCACATGGGAACCCAACCTAAGACACAGGCTGACCCCAAACCTGCCACAAACATCTCAGATAAGGTGATGCCATGGCAAAGTCGTCACCAATTCAAAGATACCCCACACCATGCAAGGTATGGTCTGACTTAGAGACACACACCGCCCATGACATCAGGTCTGCAGAACTGCACGCTAGAGCCCAATCTGCAGGCTAAGCCCTTCACATTAGCTTCCCTGGAGAATCTATGCCAGGAGAGCCCCTGACAGTGCCTGACAAGAGATGTGTGCTCACCACTAATCATCCAGAGAAAGCACACACAGCAGACCCTCACCACCATCTTGTAAGTAACTCAAAACCACTGTGCGATGAGAACCTTTCAGAGCAATGAAATAGCTGTTTCAGAGAAATTAATCTGATGTTGTCATAGAGGGTGGGGGAAAGAGAGAGAAACTTCAGTTTTCTAGTTAAATGAGAGAATGAAAATTTATTATTTGTTGTTTTAAGTCATGTCCAACTTTCTGCGACCCCATGGACTACAGCACGCCAGGCTTCCCCGTCTCCCAGAGCTTGCTCAACCTCATGTCCATCGAGTCAGTGATGCCACCCAACCATCTCCTCCTCTGTCACCCACTTCTCCTCCTGCCCTCAATCTTTCTCAGCATCAGGGTCTTTTCCAATGAGTTGGTTCTTTGCATCAAGAACATTTATTTAGATATTTTAATATAAATGTGTGCAAAAGTAAGAGATCAAAACCTAAATGGAGAGATAGAAACAGAAAACAAGAGCTCAGGTCCTGTAATGAGCTGAGCAAAGCCAGCCAACTCCAGACAACAAAGACCCTCGGACCTGAGCTGTGTGAAAATGAAGCTACAGGACAAAGGTCCGGTGAGAGCAGGGCTGGTGGGAACAGAGAGTTCAGGCTTCCCTGGGCTGTTGATTGCAGACAGCAGCAGACAGACAGCATCCTGTGTGCGGGGCAAACCGCGGACAGGAAGCAGCCTCTGTCTTTATGTCTTTCTGAGATATTTATACACTTCACTGTGGCCAGCAAACACAACTGGTAGAACTTGGATGAAATTTTAATTACACGGGACTTTAATGATTTAAGCTGCTGTGGGTGGAGAGGGGAAGCCAATGGGGAGGAAGTGAAGGTTCACCCAAGTACAGCTTCCCTTTTCCCCTCAGCCCTGCAGAAAAGCCAGCATTCCGGAGGAAGGTCTCAAGGTTCACTGTGTAAGGTGGGAGAGAGCCACAAAATTCTAGCCCCTGGCCCCAGGATCTGGTGGTGTCAGGCCCCAGTCTCACCACAACATGTCAACAGATCTGTAGTCGGTCATCTTGCTATGAAAAGGATTATGGGACCCTTCTCATCTCCATATTCCATATACTCATTGTGTGTTACTTGCTCAGTGGTGTCCAACTCTTTGCAACCCCATGGACTGTAGGCTGCCAGGCTCCTCTGTCCATGGGATTCTCCAGGCAAGAATACTGGAGTGAGTTGCCATTTCTTTCTTCAGGGGATCTTCCCGATCCAGGGATCAAACCTGGGTCCCCCGNAAGCAGTAATGAGTTGGATTCCCATCAACAGAACTGATTGCTGGGCAGTGTTCAGGGGCAAAATAGAGACTGACTTGTCTTAGATTGGATGCTGTTTCCCCAGCCCTTAGGGCCTGCGACTTGTGCCCTGGGCTTGAGTGTTGATGGGCAGAGGACCTGTGATGGAATATATTTCGTGTAAAGTTTTAACCCTTTTTTGTTGTTGTGATAAACAGATTTTTCTTACTTTTGAGCAAGAATTTGCATGGAAGAATGAAAATAGGACTCTTTTTTTTTTTTTTGTAGATTATTTTATTTAAGTAAGTTGTGTGAGCTCTGGGAGTCTTGTTGGTGTGTACGTATTTAACAGAAATTGTGTGCCCTGGTTTTGAAACAGGAAGAAAGTGGAAGAAACTAGACGAAAGTGGAAGAAACTAGACGAAGACACTTTAGGCGTCTCTATTTCTTGTGTTTTGTTTTTATAGAAAATAGTTATGTAGACTAGGCCTTTTATTTTGGGTCTTAGGAGTGAGGTTTTGGGATGCTGTTATTTCATTCACTCTTTGTCTTCTTCGGTTATCCTGTTTTCATCTTGTTGATTCCTATGTGTTCTTGTTGAGGCTTCCCTGAGCAGAGGTGGAGTAACAGAGATGTACAGTTTTTTGGAGGGAAGGGTTGAAACCTGGATTCATTTTCAGTGTAGACTTTTGAGATAAAGTGATTGAAAGAGAGATGATTTGTACATTAGCAACTAACAAAGATCCTTGGGAAGGATTTTTAAATACAATTGACCTTTGAACTACATGGGATTAAACTTTAGGAGTCCATTTATATGTGGATTTTTTTTTCAGTAAATATGGACTATAGTAGTATGTGATCAGTGGCTGATCAAATCCTTGGATGTGGAACCCCTGATTTGGAGGGCTGACTAAAAAGTTACAAGCGGACTTTTGAGTAGGGGTGAGTGGTTGGTGCCTCCATGTTGCTCAGGGGTCAACTCTAAACTCTTCTCCAATTCCACTCCCTATTTAAATGGTATTCATTACTTAAAGAAGTTAAATGTTTTCCTAACAGCATTTTAAAATTGATTTAAGGAAGTCTCTTTTTTCAATTTTGAAATATTTTAAATGTAGTCTTTTGCTTAAATGAATAAATTAAAAAGCTGCTAGTTATTTTTTCCCCATGATTTGCTCTTTAAGATTTTTTCCAAAGCCCTAAAATACTTTCTTCTTGGTAGTGTATCAGTGACCAAAGTCTTTTCCTGTAGAAACGTTCAGTTTTTCAAGCTTTATTGCTTTGACATGGAAAGTCCGTCCAGGAAGGATTTTTGTTGGGGCTGGGTTCACCGACTTGCATCTTAGGGACTGTGTAGAGGAAAATGAAGAGAAGGAAAATCGTTGTGGAAATTGACATGGACGGTCTGTTCCTGGCTCTTCCAACTCCAGTAAAGAGGTGCTGGCTGCTGGAATCACCTCCCCAACCTGGCCTGCAGCTGTGGCTCTCCTTGAGCTTAATGGATATGAGCATGTTTTAAAATTATTTCAGAAATCATACTGATTCTGGCTGAATATTGGTGCCTCAAAGTAATATTGCTTCAAGCATGAAGGAAATAGATTTAAATGCTCCTTGAGAGATTTAATTTAAAATGACTGGCTTCTGAAACTTGGAGGATTTTATGAAGTCTGTCTAATAGTGTTTGTTTACAGGAGCAGAAATCTGTACTGTCTCTGGGAGTTGGGGGTGGTGGTCCCTCCCTCTCTAGGTTGATTCTTTCAAGTTAATGAACCTTGGATCTTGCTTTTGAACTTTGTAAGGAAATGCCACATCTTAGGATAGGAGTCAGTCACTGTTGGTTTTTAAAAGAGAGTTCTGTGGCCTCATCTTGGACCTATTATGTTGTTTAGATCAGACGCTTCATTGTTTTTTTTTTTTTTTAATTTTAATTATGGTCACTTTGACTCTGAATTTGAGTTGAAGGCTTTTTGTCTTTTGAGTGGAATTGACAGTGTTATATGGAAAAGACTTCTGTGTTTATTTTAACTTTTTCTTTTCAGTTCAGTTCAGTCGCTCAGTTGTGTCTGACTCTTTGCGACCACATTAATCGCAGCACGCCAAGCCTCCCTGTCCATCACCATCTCCTGGAGTTCACTCAAACTCACGTCCATCGAGTTGGTGATGCCATCCAGCCATCTCATCCTTGGTCGTCCCCTTCTCCTCCTGCCCCCAATCTCTCCCAGCATCAGAGTCTTTTCCAATGAGTNCAACTGAAGCGCCTTAGCATATACACATAATAGGACACAGCAAAGCATCCCGACAGAGAGGATGGGCTGAGTTGGCTCTCAGCTGGGAGTTCAAGAAAGTTTCATGGACAGCACATGGACTGGGAGGATGGAGAGGATGTCCATGTGGACAAAAGTCTGAGGGTGAAATCAACAGAGGTAGGAATGAACAGGGGTAGGAATGTCCAAGGTAGGGGGTGGAGGCAGTCAGAGACAAAAAGTATGTCATGGTGGCTAAGGTATATGTATGCTACAGCAGTCACAGCTGAAAGAGTTAGATTAGGGCTGGGATTTTTTTATAGATGATGTAGAGGCCATGAATGTCAGGATACCTGGTGCACCTCTCACTTCAAAGATTGAAGCCCGGCTTCTCCGGTGGGCTAGTGGTTAAGAATCTGCCTGCCAATGCAGGGGACACGAGTTCGATCCCCAGTCGGGGAAGAGTCCATGTGCCGTGGGCCAACAAAGCCCGTGTGCCAGAAGTACCGAAGCCCAAGTGCCTAGAGCCTGTGCTCTGCGTCAACAGAAACCACGGCAGCGAGAAGCCTGTGCGCTGTGACCAGAGAGCAGCCCTCCTAGCTGCGAAAAGAAAGCCCACGCCCAGCAACGAAGACCCCATGCAGCCAGAACCAAAACAGATTTTAAAATCTTAAAAAAAAAAAGTTACAGCCCCAAACCTAGCGAGGTTCCCCATCTTTCTTAAGATCCCAAGCAAGTCAGAGCTGCCCTGGGTCCCTGATCCGAGGCCCTCTGGCCATGTGTGACTGTTTTATAATCAGAACCAAGCCTTGGGGCTAATCTGGAAACAGAATGAAAAACAGATGACAGGGGCCAAGACTGTGGGCCCGGGAGCTGCACGGAGGCCCTTATGGGTGCCAGGAAAGGACTGGTGGGCACCTGGACCAAGTTGCTGGCAGTGGGAAGGCAGAGGAAGGTATGAGTCCAAGAGGAATTGTGGAAGGAGAGTTTACAGCTCAAGATGACTGGATGTGTGGGCTGTGGCGGGGTCGGAGGTGCGGGGACGCGGAAGCGCTGATGCCAAGGTTTCAAACCAAAGTGACTAGGAGCCCCTTTTATGGAAAAAGGAAACCGCCCACTCTTTCCCCAGCTCCTGGCAGCACACCTTCCTCTCTGCCCGCTGCTGCTGAGTGTTCCCTGGGAGTTTGTCCTGGCTCCCAAGTCAAGCTTCTGGACAGGGCCCCTGCCCCCTGACATGTGATGACATGACATGTTACCCAGTCTCCCGGCTTCTTGGATTTGTCTCTGGAGGCTCCTATTACCTACTCTTTAGCTTTTCTTCAGCCCTCTAAATATAATTTTTTAAGTTTATATTCTCTTTTTCTTTCATAGGAATAACAGAAACCCAATTCATACTAGTTCAGGTAAGAAAAGGAATGTATAGGCTCCTGAAATTGAAAATATTGGACGTATATATGGCTTTAGATGCAGCTGGATCCAGGGNCTAAATATAATTTTTTAAGTTTATATTCTCTTTTTCTTTCATAGGAATAACAGAAACCCAATTCATACTAGTTCAGGTAAGAAAAGGAATGTATAGGCTCCTGAAATTGAAAATATTGGACGTATATATGGCTTTAGATGCAGCTGGATCCAGGGGCCTAAACTGCCTCTCTCCTCAATTTCCCCGCTACCACCCTTCTCACACACACACACACACACACACAATGTGAATTGCCTGCGCATCTCTGAGGACCAATTAGATTTCCACTGATTTAAATACCAACTCAAATATAATATTATAGTACGATAAGAAAAGCTGCATTGCTGTATCCTTGCGTGTGTGTTAGTAGCTCAGCCACGTCTGACTCTGAAGCCTCATGGACTGCAGCCCACCAGGCTCCTCTGTCCATGGGATTTTCCAGGCAAGATACTGGCGTGGGTTGCCATTTCCTACTCCAGGGGATCTTCCGACCCAGGGATCAAACCCAAGTCTTCTGACTTGCAAGCAGATTCTTTACCATCTGAACCACCAGGAAAGCCCGACTACACGCTTGTGCAATGTCCATCAAAGCTGCGTTTAACAAACAAGCTTAATCCAGAAAATGATTTACCAAGTTTCTAAGGATTGTTTCCCAGGGGGCGCTAGTGGTAAAGAACCCACCTGTCAATGCAGGAGATGTAAGAGATGTGGGTTTGATCCCTGGGTCGAGAAGATCCCCTGGAGGAGGGCATGGCAACCCACTCAAGTATTCTTGCCTGGAGAATCCCATGGACAGAGGAGCCTGGCGGGCTGCAGTCCATTGAGTCACACAGACTTGTATACAACTGAACTGACTTAGCATGCACGTATGTAAGACCTGAAATAATAAATAATAAAGATTNCCTGGAGGAGGGCATGGCAACCCACTCAAGTATTCTTGCCTGGAGAATCCCATGGACAGAGGAGCCTGGCGGGCTGCAGTCCATTGAGTCACACAGACTTGTATACAACTGAACTGACTTAGCATGCACGTATGTAAGACCTGAAATAATAAATAATAAAGATTGCCCCAGCCTCTGGTCAATTAATCTTTCATTCTCCCAGAAATAACCCATACCTAAAATGAAGATGATGACAATTCTATCATGGAAAGTTCTCCACTGTGAAAGAATGTCCAGAGCAATGAGAGAGGGGAGGGAAAGAGGGAGATGTGTTTTAGCATAACACAGCACTTTTAAATTAATGAAGGACTATATTTGAGGACTCTTTAAGACTCTTACACCATTTAACACTGAACTCATTATCTTTTTTTAGTTAGTCCAATATTTCTAGTAGCTATTCTGTTTGTTGTTTTTATTCTGTTTGTTCCAAGAATAGAGGGGAAGGAAGGGTCGCTTCCTTCTGTTAACAAGTAGGATTGAATGTAAAAATTTTACAGTCACTCGTGAAAATGAGCCCAATTAAGAATTTTATTTTTGTGGGAAAAAAATACCAGAAGATAGGTAGAAGTCAACCTTAACAAGATCATAAGATGGGGAGAAGTAGCAGAATAAGCCCGGCCCCAGTTCCAGGCCAAAAGAGTCCACTGTGCTCATGCTGCTAGGGGGATGCTCTGAGCCCTGGAAAATATCACTTCAATTTCACTCTTGGAACCTGAACTATTTTAATCACCGTCAGCTGCTAAAAAACACGCAAATGTTCCCTAAACATATATGAGCGTGAAGCAATGAGGAACAGACTTGGGGCAAAGATGACCTGGTTTTGAAGGTGTGTGGTGAAACCTGAAACGGTCTCAGGTCACAAAATTGATGCTGCATACCTGCCATCTAGTTCCACATTTAGTTTCCTGTTCTTATAAGACTTGTAAACAAAATGTCATTTCATTTCTTGTTATTAGTAACTGCAAAATCCAAGAGCTAGAAACACTTTTCTAATTTAGAGTAAAGCGTTAAAAATAACAAAAAGAAAAGTCTCCTAGATGAGGTGAGAAAAAACAGTGTTGGCAATGTTCCCCTTCATTGACCACCCAGAAAAATTGGGAAAATGTCATAGGAAGACAAATTCTGTGCTTTTTTTATTAGAGAATACCTTCAAAGTACACGCCAGGGAAAAAAATAATGTAATCCTGGCTTGCTTCTCGTTATCTATATCATTTTGCTGGATATTCTTGTTGTTTAAAACTGCAACCCTAGGGTGAATTTTTAACCTTTGCTCCATGACTCTTTAAGACAAACCTCAAATGGATTGAGCTTTAAAGGGGTCATAGAAATGTCTTTAATCTTACAGCACAGTGGATGTATACAGATAGAGGAATTTGATATGACAGATTAAAGACTTGCCCCCAGTAGCCCTGTTGGGATTTCTTCTTCAGTATGGTGCCTCTCTGTAATCATTTCTGAGCAGTTAAAATATATTGTTGTTTCAACTCATTAAAAAAAAATAGCTGATGAACAGGCTAGTTTTGTGCAGTCACTGAGGAGGTAGCCATAATTTCAGAATCCTAATGCTTTCTAAGTCCATTAGCAGCTTGGCCATATCCGACTCTTTGCAACCCCATGCACTTGTAGCCCACCAGGCTCCTCTGTCCATGGAATTCTCCAGGCAAGAACACTGGAATGGGTTGCCATTCCCCTCTCCAGGAGATCTTCCTGACCCAGGGATCAAATTCACCCTGGGTCTCCTGCATTACCGTCTGAGCCACCAGTATGTGCTAAGTCGCTTCAGTCATATTCAACTCTTTGCAACGCTATGGACTGCAGCTCGTCAGGCTCCTCTGTTCATGGAATTCTCTAGGCAAGAATACTGGAGTGGGTTGCTGTGTCCTCCTCCAGGGATCTTCCTGACTGAGGGACTGAACCCACTTCTCTTACGTCTCATGCATTGGCAGGTGGGTTCTTTACACTAGCACCAATTGAGAAGCCCCTGAGCCATCAGGGAAGCCCCCTAATGCTCCCTACCCCCTCAATTTTGTTTATGGGTCAGGAAGTTCTAAGCACATTGTGTTTCCATCTGAACCTCTGAAAATATATATATATATATTATGTATCTTTGGGGCTATAGAATGGTCACAGCTAGACTTGGACATGGCCTCGGAGACCATTAACCTTTATCTCATCTCATAAGTGAGGAAATGGAAACCTGAAGAAAAGAAAAGGAATTTTTTTTGAGCATCACACACCCAGCCAATGGCAGAGCAAGGATGAAAAATTAGGTCCCTGGACATTCAGTGGAATGTTCATTCCTTTTATGAGAAAAAAAAGTGATCTGAAGCTCTTGAAATAAACACATATCTCCTTGTACCAAAGTTGGTAATGATAGAACGTGGAAAATAGCTATGGAAAATGAGAACTGTGTTTCCTAAGTACATCAGAACATATTATGATCTAGTTGGAAAGAGTAGCATTGAAAGTCACGGTGAGCTCATGACACTTGTAATACTTCCTTCTGCAAAAGATACTCTGGTCAGGGTAATCAAGGGTTCCATGACATTGAAACCCCCTGATAGCACGTGTTAAATTTGCTGTGTAGAGTACCAGAAAAGACAGCAAGATTGCTTAATAACTGCTGGACATCCTCTCATCTCTTTCTGGCGGTTTTTCCCTTCTACTCTCATTACAAATTCCCAGATGGTCATCGCCACCCCTGAACTTTATGCAGTTTGTTTGATGTATGTGTCCCCAGCAGTTAATATAGTGTGGAAATTCCTACATGGGGCATAATAGCTCTGACAGAGAATGGCAACATTAACGCAATTATCATGTAATACACCCTTGCTCAGTACCTGCTCGAGACTGTATTCTATGCGTTAGATGCTACAAGGAATACAAAAAAGAATAAGCTCTGATCTTTGTCCTCAAAATTTTCATAAACCTTGACAAAGTGTTAAATGTTCCTGAAATAAATAAAGTGCTGAGGGAATGCAAGGAAAAGCAATCAGTTCCGGGCAAGAGAGAAACCAAGAGGCTGTCAGGCTATAGAGGAGGTGTTTCTGCTAGTCATGGTTGTTTAGTGAACTCCCTGCAAGATTGAGAAGCTTAAAACAATGACGTTTATTTTGCTCCTGAATCTGCAATCTGGTCAGGACTCAATAGGAACAGCCCACCTCTGCTCCACTGTGTCAGCTGAGGCTCATTCATTCACATTTCTGAAGACCGATGCTGATTCCTACCAGGGATCTTACCTTGCCTGTTAGCTTGACCACCTGTTTATATAAACTCCACGTTACCTAGGCTCCCTTACGACATGGTGTCTGGGCTTTAAGGGTGAATTTCCTGAAAAGGAGTGTCAGTGGGAGCCATATGACTTATGACCTAGTTTCAGAAGTCATACAACATCAGTTTTGCTACATTCTATTTATAGATATGGTCACAAAATCCTGTCCACTGCCTCATGAGGAAGTTCCAGAAGAGCTTATAAGATCAGAAATATTGCTGTGGCCATTCTTGCAAAATAAAATATACCCAAGAGGTAATTTTTGAGCTAGACCTAAGAATGAGGTTTTTTTTCCCCTCAGATAAAGAAAGGAATGTTTATACAGAGAGAAGACAAAGAAAATAACCATATTGGTGGAACTGCATAGCATATTATCTGATCATAAATAACATAGAGATCACAGAGGTAATAGTTAAAATTCTCTAGATTAGAACCAGTTTCCATCAAAGATGAAAAAAATAGAAATAGAAAATGTGTATGATATGTTTGGCACTGTGAAAATACTTTCTCTTTAATCTTCACAAACAGCAGATATTCTGTCTCCATTTTACAGATGAGGAAACTGAAGTTCCGAAAAGTCAAACTGTCTGCAGAGCTAGTGAGGGGATTCCATCCTAGGGCTGCTGTTGTTGCTGCTGCTGCTGCTGCTGAGTCGCTTCAGTCGTGTNGGAGCTTGCAGTAATAAAGCGGAACTGCTCAGACAGAACCCCTGTCACGTCTGATTGTCTCTCACTCCCAAGGGGCTGGGTTGGTGGACAGCAGACTCACCTCTCCTCGGGACCCCTCAGCTTTGCTGAGGAAAGTTCCACTGCCTCTCTCTTTCTGTGGAGGGCCCCCACACTCCTCCATGCTTGAAGCCGCAGGACCACAGTCTCAAAGTCATGACCCAGTGAGACTGGGGATTGCAGTATTTTCCTAAAGTCAGAGGCAAATAAAAAGGGATGTCTGGGGCTTTTTCCAGACAAAGTAGGTAGGAGATGCTCATCCAGTGGCTTCAACAAAAACCATATTCCATCTTCTGGAGTGATTCAAAATGTCAAGTACAGACAACATTTTAAGGAGGACGAAAAAAAAGAGGCTTGTCCAGTATGAAAAAAGAGGCTGACGGCCACCGTTGGTAATGTTGACTGTTTTTCCTCTGGTCCAGATGGTCTGCAAAGACCTAGTGTACCCAGACAAGAGACGGCAGCAAAACAAGTGTCGGTACAGGAGACCTACCAGGAGATCCAAAGATTTTTAACTTTCATTAACCCCCTCGACTTTCTTTTTCTCAAAAACATGGTACTAAATCTTTGTGGTTAAAACCCCAAGGTGACAGCCTTTAATAAAGAAGTCCAGACATTGGAAAACCAAAAAATAAACACAAATATGGACCAAATCGCATTCTCCTTTGAAAGTTGCTTTTGAAACCCCAAGGGAGCACCATTAACATCATAGGAAAAGTAGAATTAATTTCCCTTTCAGGGGCTTTTAGAACGTCTCCCTAATTGACCATAAAGAGCAAACTAAAGCCACATCAAGACTTTAATCCCGATTGCCAATTAGTCTACTCAAAGTCCTGCCTGATGGGAACTTCTGTATGGATGAGGTGTAAGAGTTGGGAAAAAATGATGCTGGGCATTCCCAGCATCAATGCCCAGTCCAGTTTAGCTGACACTGGTTTTCTTCTTTCATATCCCAGTTCAGGGAAAGGAAAGCCAAGTTTGGGGACTATGAATTGGAAGGCTTCCCTGATAGCTCAGTGTAAAGAATCTGCCTGCAATGCAGGAGACCCCAGTTTGATTCTTGGATCAGGAAGATCCACTGGAGAAGGAATAGGCCACCCACACCAGTATTTTTGGGCTTCCCTTGTGGCTCAGCTGGTAAAGAATCTGCCTATAATGCAGGAGACCTGGGTTTGCTCCCTGGGTTGGGAAGACCCCCTGGAGAAGGGGAAGACTACGCAATCCAGTATTCTGGCCTGGAGAATTCGATGGATTGCAGTCCATGGGGGTCACAAAGAGTCCCCTTTATGAATAGTAAAGAAGAAAGAGTACACACATCCCTGTGTGTATCTGTATTGGACTGAAAAGGCATACCTTTATCCTTTTACCTTTTTCTTTTTTACCTTTTTCTTTATCCTTATCCTTTTCACCTTGGGGAGGAGGAGAGCTGAGCAGGAAGGCCCCAGATTGTTCAGCTCAGAAGAGCTTCTTTCATTGCCATTGTTCACGAAGCTGTACCACCATTGATTTTATTTTTTTGAGTCAGGTCAGGTGGTCAGTCACTCAGTCATGTCCGACTCTTTGCGACCCCATGAATCGCAGCACACCAAGCCTCCCTGTCCATCACCAACTCCCAGAGTTCACTCAAACTCACATCCATCGAGTCCGTGATGTCATCCAGCCATCTCATCCTCTGTCGTTCCCTTCTCCTCCTGCCCCCAATCCCTCCCAGCATCAGAGTCTTTTCCAATGAGTCAACTCTTCGCATGAAGTGGCCAAAGTACTGGAGTTTCAGCTTTAGCATCATTCCTTCCAAAGAACACCCAGGACTGATCTCCTTTAGAATAGACTGGTTGGATCTCCTTCCAGTCCAAGGGACTCTCAAGAGTTTTCTCCAACACCACAGTTCAAAAGTATCAATTCTTCGGCGCTCAGCTTTCTTCACAGTCCAACTCTTACATCCCTACATGACCACAGGAAAAACCATAGCCTTGACTAGATGAACTTTTGTTGGCAAAGTAATGTCTCTGCTTTTTAATATGCTATCTAGGTTGGTCATAACTTTCCTTCCAAGGAGTAAGTGCCTTTTAATTTCATGGCTGCAGTCACCATCTGCAGTGATTTTGGAGCCCAAAAATAGAAAGTCTGACACTGTTTCCACTGTTTCCCCATCTATTTCCCATGAAGTGACCCAGTGTTTTCCCCTGGCATTAAAATGTCAGGAGACCAATTTAATGAGTCATAACTAACATATTGGACATGGATAGGATAGGATAGAATAGGACAGGATAAGGTAAAATAGGATAGGATAGGATGGGATGGGATGGAATGGGATGAACAAGAGGATATGATATTGGATGGGATGGGGTGGGATGAACAGGATGACGTGGGATGGGATAGATGGGATGGATGGGATGGGATAGGATGGGATGGGACAGAAAACATCAGAACCAATCTCAGGTAACAGGTTGGGAACTGGTCTGTGAAACTTCTGTTTAAATTTTGTGTGTAAGTATGTATGCAAGTACACAAATCCAGTTGTGCTCTAAGTCACAATGTAAAGTGTATCTCTCATAATCAAACTCTATGCATTATTATAATAGAAATGAGACTTCTCTATCTAAATCCCTGTGATTGCCAGGTTATCACCTATTAATAAAGGACTGCTCTCATGGGCTTAGCACTTCAGCAAAATGTTCTATTGAGCAGTGTGCAGAGGCAAGGTAAGCCCCTCCTCGGCTCCCAGCTCTGGAACTCTGAAACAAGACCTCACTGGGATACCATGGGGCCAGTGTTCTGGGGTTGCAGGAACATGAAAGAAGAAAAAACATGTGGCTTATTTTCTAGAGGTCTCAGAATTAAGGTGGCCAGGCCTACCCACACCTTACTCACCTCACGTGGGCACACACCCAACACAGAGACTCTTGGTCCAGCCTTTGAAGACCACCCATGGACACAGCAATGAGCCCTATAGTCTACATTTTCAATTTCAAAGTTTTAAGAAAACACTTGAGAAAAAAGACTTTCCAAGAAATCTGTTTCAAGAGGCTCTAACACAAGTACTCCCATTTAGGTTTTACCTCAATCTAGATGAAAAGGGGTGGAATAAAAATTTTCCTTTCCATGCAGCAGGTTCCAACCCCTAGGTTTTACCACCACAAATTGAAAGGATGCCCTGGGCCACCAGCTCGGCCCCCCTCACTGCCCCCAGATGGCTTCCCTGTGGGTCCTGCTCCTGTCGGCTTCCTGGCTGTGCACTGGGACACCTGGAGTCACCTCCTATTTGCACAAAATGAGGACAATGTTGCTTTTTATCCAGCCAATAAGCAATATTGCACTGTAGCTTGGGTTTTTTTCCTCCTTAGAATTCTCTTAGAGATCATTGCGAAAATCAAAATATTTAAATTTCCCTTTTCCTCTTCATGTATAGAGGTATTTAAAAGAATAAAAAGCCAAGGTTTTACAAGGAATATCTGTCATGCTCAGGAAACATCAAAGTATATTAGTATGATTGAACATGTTCATATAAACAGAGATTGAATTTTAAAGTTACTTTTGATGAAATTCAAGATACCCAAGAAAAAAGAGGATTGAAAGAGCTTTTGGTGGAAGAAGAATTTCTATAATCCCATGACAAGCTACACTTAACAATAAATTAAGTAATTATTCCTCTTCATATTTCACTTTGCTGGGTCAATATTTAGTGAATAGAATAGAATAGAATCTAAACCTAAGTTCAAAGTAATTTTCTTTCTTATTGGATGCCTGTTACATTTATTCTTAAAGCATTCATCTTGTATGATCTAGCATAAAGCAGAGTGAAAAGTGTAAAATTATTGAACAAGATACATGACCTGTAATGAACATTACTGCAGCTACTAAAAATATGAAGCCACAATGAAAGCTACTACGAATGAACATTGATTGACCGAGTGCATGTTTTGGCCTAAAAGGAAACACTACCTGTATGTACAGAATCCCTGCCCACAGAAGTGATATTCATTTGAGGATCTTTCAAATGAAGCATCTTTCAGAACTAAATACTGATTACGAATTTTCAGTGGGCTTGCTTATACTCCATCCTCCAGAAGAAGAAGCAAAGAGATGCTGACCAAGGGTAGATATTCATTCTGTGCCTCTTTCATGTAGAATAAGAAAACTTTCAAATTGTGGTGTTGGAGAAGACTCCTGAGAGTCCCTTGGACAGCCGATCAAACCAGTCAAACCTAAAGGAAATCACCCCTGAATATTCACTGGAAGGACTGATGATGAAGCTGAAGCTCCAGTACTGTGACAACCTGATGTGAAGAGCAGATTCATTGGAAAAGACTCATGCTGGGAAAGATCGAGGGCACGAGGAGAAGGAGGTGACAGAGGATGAGATGGTTGGAGGGCATCGCTGACTCGATGGACACGAGTTTGAGCAAACTCCGGGAGATGGCGAAGGACGGGGAGCCCTGGTGTGCTTCAGCCCATGGGGGCACAAAGAGTCGGACATGACTTAGCTATGAACAACAACAAGAAGAAAGCTTTGCCTTCAAGTCTCGTGTCCTGAGCACATGTCCCACGTCCGAGTATTAGGAACCCTGAGAATAGGACAGCACGATCCGGGCTCTCTCTCACACCACAAGAAGGACTCCATTTAGGAGCTGGGAAGCAGACTGCACAGTCCAAGCCAATCACGCCTGATGCTGCTTCTAATGACCACACTGCATGGCACTTCCAGAAATTTCCTTTCTAAACAAAGAGTTTTTCATGACCAGTTGTGATGATTAGTCTCAAGTGTCAACGTGGCAAGGCTACAATACCCAGTTACTCAAACACTAATCAAGGTGAAAGTATTTTGTAGATGTGATTAACATCTGTAGTCAGTTCACTTTGAAGAAAGGAGATTACCTTTGATAATGTGATTGGTGGCTCGATGATAAAGAATCCACCTGCCAATGCAGGAGACACAGAAGACAGAGGTTCAGTTCTTGGGTTGGGAAGAATCCCTGCAGGAGGAAATGGCAACCCACTCCAGTATTCTTGCCTGGAGAAGTCCATGGACAGAGGAGCCTGGTGGGCTACAGTCCGTGGGGTTGCAAAGAGTTGAACACAAGTGAATGACTGAGCACAATAACTAAAGGCTTTAAGTGCAAAACTGAGGTTTCTTGGTGGAAGAAGAAATTTCACCTGTAGTTTGAAACATTAGTTCCTGCCTGAGAGATTCCAGACAGTTCTTCTTAATGCCTGCCCTAGCGACATCAGAAGTGCCAGATCGCAGTCACTGGTTCTGTTTGTCTGCTGAATCCTGACTGATGCAGCACTCAGTTGCTCTGAGATGGCATTGATCTGAGTTCATTGGGACATAAAGGGCCCCATTATGCCCTAAATTTTAGTCAGTTGACAAATCCCAAGACATTGGTTTTGTAACCATTAGAGCACAGAGTAGCAGATCTTTAAAATGATTTTCTGCTATGTCTTTAAATGTCGTGTAGATGGGAGTTATTAAGAATATACTCTTATTTTATACAATCCCAACTTCTATCAAGCTGAAAAGATGCTTGAAATTGATGCTTGTGGAGTTCCCTGGTGGTCCAGTGGTTAGAAATCTGTGCTTCCACGGCAGGGAGCATGGGTTCGATCCCTGGTCGGGGAACTAAGATTTCACATGCCACACAGCATGGCCCAATAATAATAATAACATAAAAAACATATGCACACAAAGAAATTGAGGTTTGTGTTAGCTGGCTTTCCATCGTTAAATGGTTACAGCCTTTCAAATCAGAAAGGAACACATATGGAATATGGTTTCTGAAACACTACCAAAACCGAAGCCATCTAAAATAAGTATGACTTGATGAATGTTCAGAGGAAGTTGAAATTGGTTTCAGCCCATTTCCTAAGTGGCAGCTGTTCTGATAATTTCACTTTACCTGCTTTATTTCAGTCATATCCTGCAGGGTTGGTTTCTTTTTTTTTTTTTTTTTTCCTATCTTTAATCCACATCTAAGAATTGTATTCTAAATTTTTCATGCAAGCTATCACCAATGAGTTTAACAGTCCTTTCTCTACCACAGAAGACTACAAATTTTCTTTCTGTTACATTCCTCTTCTGCCAAAATAGACCCCTATGGCTAGGTGGTTTTATTTTGCTCCATCATAAGAGAGTTTAATATACGCTTGTCAAAAAAAGGGACAGCGGTGACAGTTAAGAGTGGCACCAATTAATGTATTTATAGAACCCCATACCCAAACAGACAACAGATGAGGAAAGAATATTTATACATGAGAAGCACACCATGCCTCCACAGTAATCAAATTCTCAAAAGGCCTGCGCCCCCTACAGACTATTAGTAAAATAAAATCCCAGAGATAGAGCATGAAATGGGGTTGTTTTTCCTGCCACATGACTTCCCCTGGGCCACAACCATAACCAGCGGGATGGTGGCACAGGGGTAAGATGATCGGAAAGTGAATTGGTAACACCCTCTTAGTTACCCATCTCCCAGAAGACTAGGGGTCTGAGTAGGCGACTAAGACACTCAAGCCTGCAAATTGGTTCATCTGCACCATTTTTCTA
Source organism: Neotragus pygmaeus (assembly GCA_006410875.1). Classification (NCBI taxonomy): domain Eukaryota; kingdom Metazoa; phylum Chordata; class Mammalia; order Artiodactyla; family Bovidae; genus Neotragus; species Neotragus pygmaeus. The sequence continues at coordinate 290,861 of SJYV01019528.1, forward strand.
GGTTCCACATATACACATTAATATAAGGAGATCAGTCCTGAGTGTTCATTGGAAGGACTGATGTTGAAGCTGAAACTCCAATACTTTGGCCACCTGATGCGAAGAGCTGATTCATTTGAAAACACCCTAATGCTGGGAAAGATTGAAGGCAGGAGGAGAAGGGGACGACAGAGGATGAGACGGTTGGATGGAGTCACTGACTCAATGGACATGGGTTTGAGTAAACTCTGGGAGTTGGTGATGGACAGGTAGGTCTGGCGTGCTGCAGTCCATGGGATCGCAAAGAGGCAGACACAACTGAGCAACTGAACTGAACTGATATATTTGTTTTTCTCTTTCTGACTTACTTCACTCTGAATGACAGACTCTAGGTTCATCCACATCACTTCAAATGATCCAGTTTCGTTCATTTTTATGGCTGAGTAATATTTGCAGGGCAAGATTAGAGACGCCGACATAGAGAATGGACATGTAGACGCGGTGGGCGGGGAGGGCGGGACGAACTCGGAGATTGGAACTGACATATATACACTGCCATAGTGAAATAGAGCAAAATAGAAAGCCAGTGGAAAGCTGCTGTATAGCACAGGGAGCTCAGATCAGTGCTGGGTGGCAACCTAGAGGGGAGGGATGGGGAGGGAAGTTGGGAATGAAGAGGGAATGTATGTATACTACACATGGCTGACTCACGTTGTTGTATAGCAGAAACTAACACAACATTGTGAAGCAATTATACTCCAATGGGAAAAGAGAAAAAAGGACAATCAAGGCTCCTGGTCCCTCTGATTGTAGCAGTAGAGGGATCCCTTGCCAGTGCCCACTGTCAGACACGGGATTGGCCTCTTTCTCTCTGTCATAGCCTTCTCTCCTGCACCTAACCCTGCTCTTAAGGGAGAATCTGCTATCTGTCACTCACCAGGGTCAGCATGTTCCCCTGTGTTCTCAGAGTTTTGAAAAGTTTAAACTTCCTCTACCTACAGAATCTGTTCTTTATTGAAGGGATTTCTAGCATCCAAAGCAGGCTGGGGTAGAGAAGGCAACAGAGCTTTAAGCAATTTTTCAGAGCCAGGAAGAGTGAATGGGCTCTGAGGCTACCCAAGAGGCCTTGAGAACCCAAAGTAGCAAAAAGAAAGAGGAATGAATCCAGCATTCAGCAGTGGTTTTCCCCAGTATATCAAGTAGAAGACTACAACACAACAATGCATGTGTGCTAAGTTGTTTCACTCGTGTCTGACTCTTTGCAACAGTAGCCCACCAGGCTTCTCTGTCCATGGGATTCTCCAGGCAAGAGTACTGGAGTGGGTTGCCATGTCCTCCTCCAGGGAATCATTCTGACCCAGGGATCAAAGCCGCATCTTTTATGTCTCCTGCATTGGCAGGTGGGTTCTTTGCCACTAGTGCCACCTGGAATATGTAGGGATAATAAGAAATGTATATTCAATTCAGTTCAGTTCAGTTACTCAGTTGTGTCCAACTCTCTGCAACCCCATGGACCGCAGCATGCCAGACTTCCCTGTCCATCACCAACTCCTGGAGCTTGCTCAAACTCAAGTCCATCCAGTTGGTAATGCCATCCAAACACCTCATCCTCTGTCATCCCCTTTTCCTCCCTCCTTCAATCTTTCCCAGCATCAGGGTCTTTTCAAATGAGTCAGCTCTTCGCATCATGGGGCCAAAGTACTGGAGCTTCAGCTTCAGCATCAGTCCTTCCAATGAATATTCGGGACTTATTTCCTTCAGGATTGACTGGTTTGAGCTCCTTGCAGTCCAAGGGACTCTCAAGAGTCTTCTCCAACACCACAGTTCAAAAGCATTAATTTTTCGGTGTTCAGCTTTCTTAATGGTCCAACTCTCACATCCATACTTAACTACTGGAAAAACCATAGCTTTGACTATACAGATCTTTGTTGGCCAAGTAGTGTCTCTGCTTTTCAATATGCTGTCTAGGTTGGTCATAGCTTTTCTTCCAAGGAGCAAGTGTCTTTTAATTTCATGGCTGCAGTCACCATCTGCAGTGATTTTGGAGCCCAAGCAAATAAAGTTTTTCAGTTTCCACTGTTTCTCCATCTATTTGCCATGAAGTGATGGGACCAGATGCCATGATTTTTGCTCTCTGAATGTTGAGCGTTAAGCCATTTTTTAGTAATGCCTTGTGGAGATTTAAGGGAGAAGGCAGTGGCACCCCACTCCACTACTCTTGCCTGGAAAATCCCATGGACGGAGAAGCCTGGTAGGCTGTAGTCCATGGGGTCGCTGAGAGTTGAACGCGACTCAGTGACTTCACTTTCAATTTTCACTTTCATGCATTAGAGAAGAAAATGGCAACCCACTCCAGTGTTCTTGCCTGGAGAATCCCAGGGACGGGGGAGCATGGTCAGCTGCCGTCTATGGGGTCGCACAGAGTCGGACACAACTGAAGCGACTTAGCAGCAGCAGTGGAGATTTAAACATGATACTCTCAGCAAAATCAAATGTCTAACAAGACTGATTAAAAGAAAAAGAAATGCTACAAAATATAAAGATAAAACAGGAAAAGGGATATGATTGCCAATCCTATAGGTATGTAAAGATCTTAAAGCAATCTTACAAAATTTATTCCAAAACTATACTTTGAAAATACAGATGAAAGGACAGATTCCTTTTTTAAAAACCTTGAATGTGACACTAAAATAAATAGAAAATCTGAATAGTGATATATCTAACAAAGAAATTAAAGTGTACAAAGGAGTGGGCAAACCACCTAAACTGCTCCTCCAACCTGATCCCTGGACATACCCTACCTCACCCTGATTAAGGAACCAGCTCGCCCCCACTCCGAGTGAGCAAAAGAATCTGTTACTTGTTTTTACTCCCTCCTACAGCCAGTGCAGGAGCCCAATAAAGACTTGCCTGAAAAAAATAAGAATTTGAAAGTTTAATCATAATAGTAACTCCATGAGGATATCTCCAGGCTGTGAGAGAAAATTAGAGTCACACAGTAGTAAAAGCAGTAAAAACAGATTTTATTCAAAAATGATTGCAATCAGGGGAAAGGCAGCTCAGTTTAGAACTGGACTCCATTCTTCATACAGAAAAGATAACGGGGTTTTAGCCAACAAGCAGAATGAGTGGATGGAAAGTGGACCTTTCAGTAGATGGAAAGTTCGGAGTGGGGAGGGGGAGATACCTGCCAAACCAACTTAACAGGATTCTTGCTGACATCATGCAAGAATGAGCAGATATTAAGGATAGGGGAGTCTTTCTAACTTAACGTAGCCAGATTTGTGGTATAACTGGGCTATGCAGGCCAAGCCAAGCTGGCCCCCGAGGTAAAGGCCTGGGTGAGAAAGGGCTCAGAGGAGCCTGACTAAACTTTGGTCAAGGAGAGAGTGTTTGTCAAGGCTCAGACAACTTCGCCATTGGGTATTCTCCAGATGTTCAGAGTATAATTAATGCCGATAATGAACAGACTTTTCTACAGAATAGAAAAAGAAACCACACCTCCTGATTCACATTAGGATACACCTGATACCAAAATCCAAAAAGAACATGACAAAATCTGAAAGTGTTAAACGCTCAGCAGTGTCCAACTCTTTGCAATCCCATGGACTGTAGCCCATCAGGCTTCTGTGTCCATGGGATTCTCCAGGCAAGAACACTGGAGTGGGTTGCCATTTCCTTCCCCAGGGGATCTTCCTGACTCAGGGATTGAACTTACATCTCCTGCATTGGCAGGTCGAGTCTTTACTATCTGAGCCACCAGGGAAGCCCAAAATCTGAGAAGAACTTCCAAAAAAAAAAAAAAGGAAAAAGAACATTCCTGCACACGATGTGAGAAAGAGAAAAGCAGACTCTGACACTAGCTGGGAGCTGGCTGCTCCTATCAGCCAGGCCTTGGTTTTATCCTGATGAGCAGAAACCATTCCACGAACACCAAGGTCAGGTAAACTTGCTCTGTAACTACAGGTGGATCAAGACAGACTGAGATGATCTTGTCTGAACACAAACTGAACCAAATCCATTGTTCAAACCATAAAAACAACTACATACAAACCCATCTCAGAGTCGGGCATGACTGAGCAACTAACACTCACTCACTCACTATCTTAACAGCCTCCTGGCATTCCTCCTGCACCATAGATAATATTTATTAAGACCCCCAATTATAGAATTGCCCCACTGCTTCTTTTTTAACATAATTTTATTTACTTATTTAATTTTGGCTGTGCTGGGTGCTCATTTCTGCATAGGCTTTTCTCTAGTTCCAGCGACCAGGAAATTCTCTGGAGTTGTGGGGCATGGGTTTCTCACTGTGCTGGCTTCTCTAGCTGCTGAGCGCAGGCTCTCAGATGCGTGAGCCTCAGGAGTTGCAGCATGTGCTCTCAAGTTGCAGCTTGCAGGTTCTAGAGCACAAGCTCAATAGTTGTGGTGCATGTGCTTAGTTGCTCCTCGGCTTGTGGGATCTTCCCAGACCAGGAATCGAACCTGGGTCCACAGTGGCAAGTAGATTCTTTACCACTGAGCCACCAGGGAATCCTTGCCTCTCGCTTCTTGACAATATGATTAGAGCAAAGTTCTACTTCCTTAAACCCTAACCCTGAAAACATTGAATCTAATAATAAATTCTTCAGTTCAGTTCAGTTCAGTCACTCAGTCGTGTCCAACTCTGCAACCCCATGAATTGCAGCACACCAGGCCTCCCTGTCCATCACCAACTCCCGGAGTTCACCCAGACTCAAGTCCATCGAGTCAGTGATGCCATCCAGCCATCTCATCCTCGGTCGTCCCCTTCTCCTCCTACCCCCAATCCCTCCCAGCATCAGAGTCTTTTCCAATGAGTCAACTCTTCGCATGAGGTGGCCAAAGTACTAGAGTTTCAGCTTCAGCATCATTTCCTCCAAAGAAATAAATTCTTAACTCCCTCTTATTGAGATAAAATGATTTCCCTTGTATTCAGTTCCCCTCATTCCAACGAGCCCTAAACCTATATCGTTCAGCTTTAAGTGTGTTCCTGGTGGTCTTTGGCTGGAAGATGTTGACTATGGAAAGTATTCATCAAATATTCACATATCAAATCCAACACTATATTAAAAATAACAATGAACACAACCAATTGGCTTGATTCCAGGAATGGACTTCAATATTAGCTTAACATTTTAAAAAATCAATTGATTTAATTCACCCCATAATAGGAAAACAGAAATATCATATGATCACATCAATAAATGCACAAATGCATTTGGCAGAATTCAACACTTATATTAACAAAAATGAAATCTTTGAGGAAATATAGAAAAGAAATTCTTTATCCTGATATAGAGTACCCAATAAGCTTTACAATTAACAATATATTTAATGGTGAATATGAAAAAAACCTTCCTCTGAGATAGATAATAAAATAACTATGCCACTATGATCACTTCTATTCAAACAACTGGAGGTTTCAGCTAGTATAATAAAGAAAAAAACAAGAAATAAATCTTAAAAAGATTTATAAGACTTCTACACTGAAAATTACAAATATTGAGAGAAATCTATTAAAATCTAATTTAGAGGACAATCATGCCATGCCCATGAATTGAAAAACTCAACTCAGTCTTATAAAGACATTAGTGATTTCCAAATGAATCTATATCACAAAAGAATTTTTATGAAAACCACAATCTGACTTAAAATTTATGTGGAAATGCAAAGATCCAGGAACAATCTAGAAAAAGATTCAGAGATAAATCAATAGACCTATGTCACAGAATAGAGAGTAAAAATACTGTCAATTGATTTCTTTTTCAAATTTTTTTTAATTATGAAAGTATGATGACACATTTACAGGAGAGTTAGAAAATGCAGGACAAGGTTACATATAGTTCCACTAGATATTATAATTATTTTTTAAGTAGATAAATTAAGATTTTTAGTCAGAGTTTCAATGTCAAACTCTCAAAAATTAATAGAATGAGTGTGCAGAGAAGTAGAAAGATATAGTAGACCTGAAAAGCACTGTGAACCAATTCAACATAATTAAGATTTATACAATTTGCACAATACGATACAAATTCTATTCCAGTTCCCATAGACTACAAACTAGGAGCCACTGGAACATATCCAGGGACATAAGACAAAGTGCAAAAATTTCATGGTCTAAAGGTATTGAAATCACACAGAGTTTGTTCTCTTCAGTTCAGTTCAGCTGCTCAGTCGTATCCGAGTCTATGGAATTATGTTAGAAATCAGTGTCAAAAGATATTTGAAAATAACCCACATATTTGCCAGTGCNATTTCATGGTCTAAAGGTATTGAAATCACACAGAGTTTGTTCTCTTCAGTTCAGTTCAGCTGCTCAGTCGTATCCGAGTCTATGGAATTATGTTAGAAATCAGTGTCAAAAGATATTTGAAAAAACCCACATATTTGCCAGTGCAATATGTCACTTGATTTTTTTTTAACCGTTTTATTTATTTGTTTATTTCTGAGCTTCCCTGGTGGCTTAGACGGTAAAGAATCTGCCTTTGGGGGCTCCCCTGGTGGCTCATACGGTAAAGAATCTGCCTGCAATACAAAGAGCTGAGTTCACTCCCTGGGTGGGGAAGATCCCCTGGAGGAGGGCATGGCACCCCACTCCAGTACTCTTGCCTGGGAAAGCCCATGGACAGAGGAGCCTGGTGGGCTCCAGTCCATGGGGTCCCAGAGAGTTGGACGTGACTCAGCGACTCATATTTGGTTTTGGCTGTGCTGGGTCTCCGCCGCTGCGCAGGCCTTTCTCTAGCTGCGGCAAGCAGGGCCTCCTCTTCCTTATGGTGTGCAGGCTTCGCACTGCAGTGCTCCTCTTGCTGCGGACACAGGCTCTCGGGCGCACAGGCTTCATTAGCTGTGGGGCATGGGCTTATCTTTCCAGATTGGGGACTGAACCCATGTCTCCTTCAGGCAAGGATATTAAGCAAATGGATTCACCATAGACTGCTGTGATCATGTAAATTAGTACAATCAATTGAAAACAGTTTAGCCATATCCCCTGAAGCTGAACGCAGGTTGATATGACAAGATATTCCACTCCTAAGTGTATCCCCAGAAGAAACTGAGCACATATGTGTGTGTAAAGATGCTCGCATGCTCATAGACGTGCTTCGCTTAGTCAGCGAAAGCTGGAAACAACTCCAAAGTCCACCAACAGTAAACAGACGGTGGTGTTTTCAAATAATCGTATGCTCTTGGCAATGAGAGTGAACAACCTGGCTATAGGTGACAAAAAATGACTCCCATAGGACAGACAAATGTTGGATCAAAGATACCAGACACTAGAGGAATATCATACCTACGGTAGAAGTTCATTTACAGAAAGTTCAAAAATTTGCAAAACTAACAACCAGAGATTGAAGTAAGGATACTTATTTCAAAAGGACACTTTTGGGGGGAAAGTGTCTTGAGGAGGGCTTCTGGGTCGCCGGTAATATTCTCTATCTTGGCCTAGATGGCGTTTGTAATTTCTGTTCACCTTATGACAATTAATATGTATCTTTTTCTATTTTTGTAACACTATTTAAAAGGTCATTTTGCGGGAGGAGGGAGGAATATATCAGGAAGTGGAGATTAACAGATACACACCCCTATACGCATAGCAGATAAACAATTAGGATCTACTGAATAGCACAGGGAGCTGTATTCAATATCTTGTAATAACCTATAATGGAAAAGAATCTGAAGAATATAAATATATATAACTGAGTCAGTTCACTGTACAACTAAAACATTGTAAATCAACTATACTTCAATTGTAAAAAGAAAATAGTTTATTTTTTAATGTACAAAAAATGTGCATTTACTATTACATAAAAACAACTGGAAATGTGGAGGGAGTTAGTTATTTCTATAATAGTATATAGGTGTAGTCAAGTCAAAGCCACTCAGTTGTGTCCGACTCTTGTGACCCCATGGACTGCAGCCCGCAAGGTTCCTCTGTCCATAGGACTCTCCAGGCAAGAATACTGGAGTGGGTTGCCATTTCCTTCTCCAAATATATAGGTGTAAGAATATGTAAGGGATTGATTTTGCCTGGAGTTTGAACTGGAAGTTTTCAAGGCTAGAGGACTATACAAAAGCTCAAAAAAATGCTTCCAGAAACATTATACAATTTCTCTGCACATTGATACTGACCTTTTGTTGCTTTATGTCTGATTCCAGTTTTTCCAATCCATTTTCTGAATGCCCTAAAGAAATCTTCATAGTACAGTCAACAAATTGTGCTGTTTGTCCTGGCCCATTGACACCATGTCAAGGCTTGAGCAAAAAAGAATTAAACTCTTCAACCCAAATCTCCTCTTCACTCTGTCAGGGCCACCCAAAACACCACAATAGCCCAGAAATGGAAATAAGCATCTTGATCATTTCCCCAAGGAATGCCACAAAGGCTCATTGTGGCATTGTAAAGGGCAAGGCTTCCGGGGCAAAATCCCTCAGCAGGAAGAATTTGGCCTCACCCTGGTTATTCCAACATAGCTTCTGTAGATTGCACTGCAGAAATAAGTCTTTCCTCTTAGAGCCTGGATCAATGGTGTTCATAGAGGAGACATTAAAGAAAGAAATAGGTAATGGTAAAGTGGGGAGACGCTGCTGAATTTAAACTCTGGCTCTGTTTTCTCATGAGCTATTCAGTGCTAGCAGCTCATGGAATTTACCAGCACTGAATGTCTTCACAAAATGAATATCAGTGGATGTATACCAAGCCCCTTCACAGGGTGAATACTCTTTGATACTCTAGTAAATCTTTTAAAAGTGATTAAAAATGCAAACAAGACACAAGGCCAATCTTCAGTTCAGTTCAGTTCAGTCGCTCAGTTGTCTCCGACTTTTTGTGACCCCATGGACTACGGCGTGCCAGGCTTCCCTGTCCATTACCAGTTCCCAGAGCTCGCTCAAACGTACGTCCATTGAGTCAGTGATGCCATCCAACCATCTCATCCTCTGTCGTCTCCTTCTCCTCCTGCCTTCAATCTTTCCCATCATCAGGGTCTTTCCTAATGAATCAGTTCTTCATATCAAGTTGCCACAGTAGTGGAGCTTCATCTTTAGGTGAAGTGATTAAAGTAATTAAAACTACAAAACAAGGCACAAGGCCTATTTTGGTACCATGGTTTTATGATCCTGGTACCCTCCCCTGGCCGTCATATGCCAATGCTTTATTACACATACTGGAATAATCATCAGGCATATTGGAAAGCAGCCATTCTTCATTAATTTCCAGCCAGGAACTTGTATCTTGAGAACCTGAGGTTACATCCCCTCTGCTCGAGCCTCATCCAGACTATTGTGCTGTGTAAGCTCATGACTTCTGGTCCCTCGACCTTCACCTATCAGAAAATATATAGTGCACAGTAACAAATATAATTCTTAAAGTGGAGCCAAAAAACAGCATCATTCTTTTCATCTAACTGGTTATATGGTCATAAACAGGAAGAAAAAATTTTCTTCTATTTTCCCAAATATTTGGCCAGGATGTGATATCCAAAGGCATTTAATGTTGTTCTGGGCCAAATTTTAAACCTGCATCCCGTTAACATGTCCTAGAAACCAAAGCCTCCCAATTTACCTCTCACTGTGCAAATGCATTAGACAGCTTTTGAACTTACTTGTTTGGGGCATGGTGTGGCCAATGTGATTTTAGGTTCCCATTTACTCAATTACTGGGACAGAATGCCTACTCTCCCATGCTTGGATTCATAAACCAGCACCATCTACAATATCTTCAACCTTCTCAAAGTAGCTAAAGAGCAGACTGCATAGTCACTAAGAACTTAGTGTGTACCTATCTATAACTGTTCTAAGCACGGAAAATACAATGGTGCATAAAAGCAGACACAACTATCAGCCTCACGGAAATAAAATTTTTGGACAACCTTTAAATATGTAAGACAAGTAGATGTTCCCCATGAAACTTAACTATATGAGACCCCTTCAAATACTTTTACCTTTAAAAACATCTCATTAATTCTGTATATAAGGGACTTGGCATGGGGAAAGATGGTTCCAAGAATCACAATTATTATTTCTAATTAACATTATTATACATTGATGGTAACTACTATATAATATTTAGTGATGTCAATGAGAAAGTTCAGGACACAGCAGAAGAGCAAGCCTGTATAAAGTGTAAGTACTCAGTGTGGTGTTAATCAAGTAATGATAGAGACTGAGAAACCCTACCACTTTTCTAAAGAAGACAGGAAGAAGTGTAAATAGAGGCATAAATCTGTATCACCTCTGGATGGGTGAACCATGGGAGATGAAGCTGCTGGAAAGAAAGTGTGGTATTTAGGAAATCAAGGATGTGTAGACAGACTGAGTTCAGAAAATAACTTGATTGATGGAGAAGAATCATTCTGTTGGATCTTTGATTTGAGTGGAATTTTAGGAAAAGATTGCTCCAGTTCCCAGGCAGTTTTTGTTTGTAAATGCTTAAGGGGTCCAGAGAGAGCCCACTTACTCTCAGACACATGAACAGTCAACTAAAGTGGCTGAAAAAACAGGATAAGGCTGGGTGAAGGTCAGGTGAGTGACGCGGGAAAGAGGGTGGGACAACCAGAAACGGAACCTTTGAAGTGAAGCAATGACTCATTCTCTCATGTGGGCAATAAACCCTATCAAGGGAATTCCAAAAATGGTCTATTATTTGAGCAAATACAATGCACACTTTGAGGATAGATGCATTTATCGTTAACGATTATTTAAAACCAATCCAATGACTTAAGTCATATATTTCTCTAATCATCAACGACAACAGAATCAAAACAACAGGAAAAACAACTCTAATGACAACTGTGCTTTTACAAAGGAACAATACTGGCCTTTGAGTTGGACAGAAAGCCTTGCTTTAGAGACATTCGGGGCTCATGTTCAAGGCTGTGTACCTTAAAGTCAGTCAGAATTTAGTTCAGGTCAGTTCAGTTTAGTCACTCAGTCATGTCCGACTCTTTGCAACCCCATGAATTGCAGCACGCCAGGCCTCCCTGTTCATCACCATCTCTCGGAGTTCACCCAGACTCATGTCCAT
>SJYV01019528.1:304948-322198 GCA_006410875.1 Neotragus pygmaeus
CTCATTGGAAAAGACTCTGATGCTGGGAGGGATTGGGGGCAGGAGGAGAAGGGAACGACCAAGGATGAGATGGCTGGATGGCATCATGGACTCAATGGATGAGAGTCTGAGTGAACTCCAGGAGATGGTGATGAACAGGGAGGCCTGGCGTGCTTCGATTCATGGGGTCGCAAAGAGTTGGACACGACTGACCGACTGAAGTGAACCGAACTGAAACAGGATATTTTGTTGTCTCTACAAAAAGTTGAATATCTACACAAATCTCTCTCATACCAATATTTCAAAGTAACAGATCACTTCAGATAATTAGCCCCATTCCTGAAATGTAAGCCTCACCCAAGTGGTACGTATGCATGTTGACCAAAATTTACCTGAACCCTAAACAAAACAAAAAAAGAAATATATCAAAAGTGAAGCTTCATTATTTCTGGTTGACTTTATGAGTATATTAAATAACATGATCTTGCCATTCTGCACCACCCACACCTGTGTGTGAGGGCTTGATAAGTGTGACAGCTTTGAGTAAGGTGAAGATGCTGAACTATATTTAACACGACAGATGCAAGTAGCTGTCAGGCCTGGGATTTGAAGTCAGATGATCCTTTAGCTCCTGTGTCTCTGAATATCTGGAGATCATGCAATTCTCCTGAGACCGTCAAATTGGGAGGGAGGTGTTCTATGAATTCAAGGATTGATGTGTACTGTCAAATAGACTTGAGGATTTTTTGTCTTCACTACTATTTATTTTTAGTGCTTATTAGAACTAAAAGATAGAATAAAAATATATCAAATGACTTTTTTCTCAAATCCTGCCTGTGAAATAAGAGCAGGATAATGAATTCAGAAGGTTATTTTTGAACCGAAGTAATGTCATAGTTTCAAACATGCTGAGCCATTCTATATACTGAGAAATGAAATGATAACCCAGAAATAATGTCTAAGATAAAAAGTACATTGGATTTGATTTGGTTTGATAGCTTAGTTATCCACAGAAAATGAAGGATATGCACTCTGTGCCTCTAGGCCCCCCAGATCTGTAAGCATAGGAGGTAAGATTTTCAGCGAGATGAAGTCCTTTCACCCATCCACAGGGTGGTGGGAAAAGCCAAGCATTCTGGTCCCTGTGTCAGCTTATTACCCTTAGGTACTTCACTTCATTGAATCTTCAAGTCAAAATGAGATTGAGGAATTCATCTTCCCCTGACATCAAATATTAAGCTCAAGAGATGACTGCAGTCAATGAAAGAAATATCTACCATTTTTATCTTTTTTAATTCTGAAGTATAATGGAAGGACAGCTTCTATTAGAGATCTCTGTCATCTCTAACTATGTTAAAAACTAAAATCAAAGACAAGAAACGTGTCCTGAGGTTGAACATTTGGAAAATATTTTCACAAAAGCCTATAATACAGGTGCCATTGGCGAGAGTAGGGAAGAGTTCATGACATCACGACATCACAGACTAGAGTTATGAATTTAAAATTTATCTCTTTTGAAGAATTTGGTCAACTTCAAGCTTATTCTTGTCACTTCTCCATAATATATTTCAGAGGATGGTATTGTTAAGACTTGTCAAAAAGAATTGTCCCAACTAAATATAAAATAGATATGCAACAAGAGAAATTAGTATTGTGTAGTATAGGGAACTACAATTAATACCTTGCAATAATCTATAAGGGGAAAGAATCTGAAAAATAATATAAATATATATACATATATGCATACATATAAGTATGTATATATAACTGAATCACTCTGCTGTATACTTGAAAATAACACATTGTAAATCAACTATACTTCAATTAAATAAAGAAAGAAAGAAAAAAATTTTAAGGAATTATTCCAGAATATATAAAAGAGCTTTTGCTAAGCATTTTGAGATTAAAGGCTCTACAAAAGAGAGGAAATAACCCTTCAATTGTTACTGTTATGAAACACTGAGCACTTTTTTCCTATGAACTTCTTGAAGTCATTACCCTCCATTCCATTTAGATAACTATTAGTCATGATTCATGGGTAAATGGTCAGTAGGTACTTTTCTAGATGCTTTTGTGCTTCATAATCATAAGTATAATGGTTTGTTTCTGCCATAACATCAAGTTTTCATTCAAATGTAAAAAAAGGGCGGGGGGGGGGACAGAAAAGGAAAAATTCTGAGGCTAAGCTGCACATGATATTTTAAGCAGATGTCAATTACCCAGGGAAACAAATTACAGTTTAGGTAAATTGTCCAGGCCAGGCACTTGCCAGCAGATTATCTCCGCTTAAATCAGAAGCTTGGGGTTCTCGAATATTTGCTCCAGAGGATTGGATAGAAGGAATGGTTCTTCACACTGGCCTGACTCTTATAAACTCCATAAATGGCCACCATTGTGGACTGGTAGATGAAGACACACAATAAACAGGGATTCAGTGTCTTAATCCAACAAGCTTCCATCAAGAATGACACTTTTCATTCCATCAACTTCATAGCACAAATTCTTGCTAATTATTTCCTTATCATCAGATGAGAACTGTTTCCTTTATCAACAGATAGGAATGCCTCCAGTCAGTTGGCTGTCTTCTTAGCTCTGGGTGATAGTATTTTAGCCACATTGACTACACATGTGCGTGCTCTGTAGCTTCAGTCAACTGTAGCCCACCCGGCTCCTCTGCCCACAGGATTCTCAAGGCAGGAATACTGGAATGGGTTGCCATGTCCTCTTCCAGGGGATCTTCCCTACCCAGGGGTCAAACCTGTGTCTCCTGCATCTCCTGCACTGCAGACAGATTCTTTTCTACCATGACATGAGGGAAGCCCCAGATTGACTACAGTCTAATCCAAACATTGTAACTGAAACTGAGACATCAAGTTGCCCAGGAGAGAGACGTCAGGATATAGAGACACCATTTCTCTCCTCTCAAGACCTTGAGGCTCATTTTTTTTTTTTAATGCAAAATTCATCATGAGATATAACCAATCTTCTCCTAGAATATTTCAGTTGTGGCTTTCCCCTACCATTCCAAAAAGAGTAGAAATTTTCTTTTATTTCCATGTCTTTAGTTGGAATTGTAGACTCAGTCTAATTAAAAAAACAGAAAATGGGTGCATGGTTTAAAATATATCACTACAGGGACTTCCCTGGTGGTCCAATGCTTAAGACTTTGCCTTCTAATGCAGGCGGTGTGGGTTCAATCCCTGGTCAAGCTAGGATCCCACATGACTCGTGGCCAAAAAACTAGAACACAAACAGCAGAAGCAATGTTGTAACATATTCAATAAAGAAGTTTAAATGGTCCACATCAGAAACTACTGCTGCTGCTGCTGCTGCTGCATCAGAAAAAGAAAGTTAAAAAATAAATTTAAAAAATGCATCACCACAAAGGTAGGCATTATTATTGTACTTATTTTTCCAAGAGGAAACTGAGGTATGGAGAAGCTAATTAATCTGCTCAAGGTCACACAACTGGTAAGTGATGGAATACCAAGCTTTGCATCCCAGTAGACTAACTCCAGAGCACCCCACTTTTAATAGTTTTGAACAAATGAAGAGAAAGGAGAATCTACAAAATGCCATTTCAGAGGCTTCCTTTGTCATTATTAATGTTCTTTGAGTTTCTGGGATGCCAGCATTCACAAAATCTTGTTGATACTAAACATTTGGAAATATATTACAATCTCACATACAGTTCTGGAAGGTAAGATACAATTTCTCAAAAGGCCTACATTGAAATGTATGTGTGAAAGTGTTGTAATGAAAGTATTTGCATTGGGGTAGGTACTCCAATTGCAAAAAAGATAGGTACACGCCATCTTGCACATACCTCCCCAGAAAAGCTACATAGATATATCAGAATCAATTAGTGTTACAACAGAACAGGGATGATACTATCAGTTTCTTGACACTGGTCATGATTTGTGTGGATGACTGTGTGCAAAAGGCAGAAGCTTTGCCACCTCCATCAACAAAGCAGGCTTATAAAGAGTCTACAGGGCTTCCCTGATAGCTCAGTTGGTAAAGAATCTGCCTGCAATGCAGAAGTCCCTGGTTCAATTCCTGGGTTGGGAAAATCCCCTGGAGAAGGGAAAGGCTACCTATTCCAGTATTCTTGGGCTTCCCTTGTGGCTCAGCTAGTAAAGAATCTGCCTGCAATGTGTAGGTTCAATCCCTGGGTTGGGAAGATCCCCTGGAGAAGGGAAAGGCTACCCACTCCAGTATTCTGGCCTGGAGAATTCCATGGACTGTATAGTCCATGTGTTCGCAAATAGTCACACACGTCTGAGCGACTTTCACTTTCACTTCAAAGAGTCTACTCTGAAGAGTTTGCCTGAAATTTGTTGTTTAGTCACAAAGTCTGATTCATTGCGACCCCATAGACTGCAGCCCACCAGGCTGCTCTGTCCATGATATTTCCCAGGTTAGAATACTGGAGTGAGTAGCCATTCCCTTTTCCAGGGGATCTTCCTGACCCAGGAATCCAACCCACATCTCCTGCTTTGCAGGCAGATTCTTTACCACAGAGCCATGAAGGAGGCCTAATGATCCATGTTTCTCTAGGCAAACTACTTGTACCTTGTACATAATAGGTACTCAGAGAATGATCCCTATTATTTTTGTCATTGTTTCAACAGCATTTTCCTCTGAGTCTTCGTCAGAGGGATAAACAAACTCACAGTCATATAATGGAGAGTGACAATTAAATGTAAGGTCTGGCTGAAGTCAGGCAAGTAATTTTCACTATGTTTACCTAAACGAAATCATTTCTGATTTTTAACCATCTCTACCTTTACCCCCTTGGAATCATAAATAACATCTACATGATTAAGTATGTTCATGTAATAGCTTTTATTACATGGTGATTGCTTTGCTGTGAAATCTACTTATCAAGGGAATGACAGGGAATAAAACTTTCCCAATGAGAAGAGTTTTCTTGCTTGTTTCCTGCTAATCCCTGGAACCCAGTGCAGTGCAGTTCAGTCACTCAGTCGTGTCCAACTCTTTGTGGCCCCATGAACTGAGCACACCAGGCCTCCCTGTTCATCACTAACATCCAGAGTTTACTCAAACTCATGTCCATTGAGTCAGTGATGCCATCCAACCATCTCATCCTCTGTCGTCCCCTTCTCCTCCTGCCTTCAATCTTTTCCAGCATCACCGAGTGCAGTTAAGCCAAATTTTAGGACTTCTCCTCATTGTATGAGCCCTGGTGAGACCAATGTGGTCCCAGGCTGCCTTTTTTAGGTATGAAGTCTAAGAAGGGCATAAGAATGGCCCAAAAGATCTTGGCTGAAGCAAGNCGAGTGCAGTTAAGCCAAATTTTAGGACTTCTCCTCATTGTATGAGCCCTGGTGAGACCAATGTGGTCCCAGGCTGCCTTTTTTAGGTATGAAGTCTAAGAAGGGCATAAGAATGGCCCAAAAGATCTTGGCTGAAGCAAGCTCTCCTTCACTCTGGTCTTTGCCTGGACCAAACTCAGGCAGCTCTGTCTTGGCCACACTCAGTATCAAACTGATGTGGCTGACTTCCATCTAGGCTCACATCACCAGGATGGACCACTCCAGAAAAGCACGTAGGAAAGCCAAAAGGGCAACCACATAACAACAGACTCATTTTCCTCTCCTTTGAAAATCTGCTTAGAGCTTTGAAGAATAAAATTTTTTCATTGCTAATTTTTCCCATGGTGAATCAATAATAACATCAAGAATAAAAAGTCATTTTCATTAGAATGACCAGCTGTCTCAGCCTTCCCAAGACACTACTGATTTATACCTTTTAACCTGGTATAATTAACAGTGTATCCTTTTTTCAAAAGGGTCCTGGTTTGAATAATAATTATGTGGACCCCAAAGATTTAGCTGCTTAGGACCATCTGTTCATTGGTCTAAATACTCACTGCGGAGCTATACTCAAAATACCTCCATGAAGGCTCTTAATTGTCACTCTATTTTCACAAGAAGGAGTTACTGTGATGTTTCACAGCTTTTCCCTACCCACATCATCAGAAATATGTCTGAGAACTCTGTTTTAAAAGTTTGCTTTAAGAATGGAATTTTTCCACTTGCAAAAACATGGATAGACCTCAGGGATATCTTGCTTTGTGAAATAAATCAGACAGAGAAAAACAAATACTATATGATATCATTTATATATGGAATCTAAAAAGTAAAACATTTGAAAACAAACTAGTGGTTACCAGTGGGAGAGGGAAGGCGAGAGGGGTAAGATAGGGACACAGGATTAAGAGGTACAAAGGTATATTTGATATACTACTATATATATATAATAAATAAGCTACAAAGATATACTATACTGGCCAAGGAATACAGCAAATGTTTTTAAATAACTTTCAAAGGAGCATAATCTATAAATATACTGAATCATTATATTATATAACTGCAAATAATATATTTTAAATCAACTATGTGTGCATGTGTGAGTGCTCAGTCACGTCCAATTCTGCAACCCCATGAACTGGAGCCCACTAGTCTCCTCTGTCCATGGAATTCCCCAGGCAAAAATACTGGAGTAGGTTGCCACTTTCTATTCCAGGGGATCTTCCTGACCTAGGGATCACACCTGTGTCTCCTGCATTGGCAGGCAGATTCTTTACCACTGAACCACCTCAGTTCAGTTCAGTCTTTCAGCCATGTCTGACTCTTTGCAACCCCATGAATCACAGCAAGCCAGGCCTCCCTGTTCATCANCGGACAGAGGAGTCTGGTAGGCTGCAGTCCATGGCGTCGCTAAGAGTCGGACACAACTGAGCGACTTCACTTTCTCTTTTCACTTTGATACATTGGAGAAGGAAATGGCAACCCATTCCAGTGTTCTTGCCTGGAGAATCCCAGGGACAGGGGAGCTTGGTGGGCTGCCATCCATGAGGTCGCACAGAGTCGGACACAACTAAAGACTTAGCAGCAGCAGAAGGAAAAATGATGTTGCTAAGATATAAGAAGCAATATGAATAACTAATAAAAATAACCTATCTGCTCAGGCCATTATTACATACCAGACTCTGTCTGAAACACATTACGGTTGCCCTCAAAACAACTTTTTTGTGTATCTGCTACTGAGTTTTTCAGTCTATAAATGAGAGAACAAAAGTTTAGTGAAACTAAATAATAACCTGAAGTAAGAGTAAATAGCTGAAGTCTGGATTTGAACTCATGTTGTGATACTAAACCCCAGGATCTCAGCAACTATGCCTATTTTGTTCTCATTGCCATTTGTAATGTGAAAATTTCTATTTATTATGGGTACACCGTAGCAAAGGTGAAGATACGATTACATCAAAGGTGGTATAATGTTTAGGTAATCACGAATTAAGCTTTTTGAAATGTGTAGCTTATCTTCAGCATCTTTCATAGAAACCAAAAACTCTGATTATTAATGTTTTCTTTAAAGTGTTCATTTACAGTTTCAGTTCATTTACAGCAGAAGCAGTCTGAGTACCACAATATCTCGTTTTTCTGTGTAAACGTCTCCGTCAGTAGCAGATCTTGGGAAGTGAATTTGAGTAATGAAATTGGTTGTCACCCTTAATGCATGGAATAACAAGACTAACACATATTGAAATTGAGAGACAGGTTGCATAGCACAAACGAGTGATCTTCAAAGCACATTCACGTCAGTTTGACAGTAAGTCAATAAAGGGTTGTCTCCTTGTCAGTGATGGATGGAATCTCAGATGCGTTAAGCAGTCTTCTCACATCTAATTTTTAAATACAATTTAGAGGGCAAAAAAAAAAATCTATGGCTAATATTTCCTTTCACAGAATAACCTGTGGCATCTCATGGAATCCAACAGGGCAACTTTGAAAATAATTTGAAAGAAATTTCTTTTTGATGAGAAGTCATCAGTGAATAACATTAATGAAAAGGGACTTCAGATGCTGCCTCCAGCAAAGGTTTGCTTACATCTTTCATTTAAAACACAGTGATTAATTCTTACAATAACTCTGTATTTCCAAAAGAGCCTTGATTTCATTCACTACTGGTACCTGGCAGCTCCCCCTCTAATTTTCTTTGGGAAGTTCCAGGAAAAGAAGGTAAATATGTAGCTTACTCTCTGATTCTTTTTTTTAATTAAAGAATAATCATTCAGAATTAATTTATATCCAATCAGAATTTACACTATCTATAAAGAAATTTAAATTTACCTACATCCTGCTGGAGTTGTTAAAATTTGATAATATCCAGGCCAGAATACTAGAATGGGTTGCCTTGCCCTCCTCCAGGGGATCTTCCCAACCCAGGGATCAAACCCAGGCCTTCCGCATGGCAGGCAGATGCTTTACTGACTGAGCCACCAGGGAAATCCTTATTCAGAATTAGAAGTCAGTTTTCCTTTATTCTGGAGAAGGCAATGGCACCCCACTCCAGTACTCTTGCCTGGAAAATCCCACGGACTGAGGAGCCTGGTAGGCTGCAGTCCATGGGATCGCTAAGAGTCGGACACGACTGAGCGAGTTCACTTTCACTTTCCTTTATTCGGGTAATGAAAATATTGCAGGAAAAGAGAGCCTAATGCAGCTGGAAGTCTTAACGATCCAGAAGTATCAATAATAATGTTTCGTCTCTCTGGAACAGCTCTCAGTCAAGAAACTCAAAGCTGAATGAAGTCAGAGGCAGCAGCACCCACTAAATATTCTTGAGATGCATGGACTAGCACTGCTGGCGGAGAAAGCTGGTGATGTCAGAACAGACTTAGAGGGCAGGATGCCACAGAAGAAACAGTGGTGTAAGCAAAAGGACTGCCTTCAGCTCACCCCCGTGCTCTCAGCATCATCCTCTCAGGAGCATCAGTGCCTCATGCCCCAGAGGACATCTTGTCATCTCATTCAAAGCAGCCCCGCACCCTCAGTACCCTGACATAGAGCCATCTTGCCTAGCAAGTTATATACAAAGGTACTCAAATAGCCAACAAGCACATTGACTGGCTCAGATGGTAAAGAATCTGCCTCCAATGTGGAAGACCTGGGTTTGATCCCTGAGTCGAGAAGATCCCCTGGAGAAGGGAATGGCAACCCATTCCAGGATTCTTGCCTGGAGAATCCCATGGACAGAGAAGCCTGGCAGGCTACAGTCCATGGAGTCACAAAGAGTCGGACAGGACAGCGACTGAGCACAATGATTAGTGCTGCTAAGCATCTTTTCACGTCTTTGTTCAAAGCGTTAGTCATTCAGTCGAGTCCAACTCTTTGCGACTTTATGGACCGTAACCTCTGTCCACGGAATTCTCCAGGCAAGAATACTGGAGTGGGTTGCCATTTCCTTCTCTAGGGGATCTTCCCAACCCAGGGATCAAACACTTGTCTCCAGCTTGGCAGGCAGATTCTTTATCACTGCACCACCCAGGAAGCCTGACAGGTNCCAGGCAAGAATACTGGAGTGGGTTGCCATTTCCTTCTCTAGGGGATCTTCCCAACCCAGGGATCAAACACTTGTCTCCAGCTTGGCAGGCAGATTCTTTATCACTGCACCACCCAGGAAGCCTGACAGGTGTCTGACAATTTTGCACTCAGCTTGGTCAAGATTGCAATTCTTTTGAGCTTCACTGGCTTGATGAGGACTCCGGTCATTCCAAAGAGGTAGGGCTCCAGCAGGGAGAACAGCAGCCGAGCAGTGGAGAGAGCCCCACAGATATGGAGGAGGGGAAACATGGATTCACTTAGGATTTGACAACCAAACACTCAGCTTCCTTGGACCTCAGTCCCGTCAGCAGCAAAGCAAGTAGGATGAGGACATGGTGCCACGGTCACTTCTGTGCAGCACCTAGAGACCCCGAGAGGATGGTGGTGACTGGCCCTGTGCTAGTGAGCTGGGAACCAGCCCAGCCCGTGGGACAGAATGCAGAGACAGGGAATATGACTAGGTTACCAGCACTGGGTGAGTCAGCCTGGAGGTCAGGAAAGGCTGGCTGGCCGGAACTCAGCCCACGCTGGGGAGGGATGTGTGGGTGTGGAGACAGCTCTCTTACATCAAATCTCTCACCACAAGCCCCTGCATCCCACCTTCCCTGGCCTGCCTTGGAGATGAGACACATTGGTAGAAAAACATCCAGAAAGCAAAGGTGGTGATTAAGCACTGTTATTACAAAGGGGACCCTGCCACTCTCTACAGGCCATTAGCTTTACCTAACCTTCAATTTCTCTTTGACTTAAGTCTCTAGATTGTGTATTAAGGATGCTCTGGCTTCTGTCTAGAGTCAAATGACTGTTGCAGTTACCTGAGGCAGATTTTCAGGTAACTCTGGTTCTATTTCCTACAAAAAAGAAAGTGATTTTTTAAAAAGTAAACTTTATCCATCATGTACTACAAATTTTCCATGTGACTGAAAGCCCGTGTTCAGCATTAGCNTAGAGTCAAATGACTGTTGCAGTTACCTGAGGCAGATTTTCAGGTAACTCTGGTTCTATTTCCTACAAAAAAGAAAGTGATTTTTTAAAAAGTAAACTTTATCCATCATGTACTACAAATTTTCCATGTGACTGAAAGCCCGTGTTCAGCATTAGCAAACTTCTTTGCCCTAACACCTGGTTTTAAACCTAAGCGTCAGAATGAAAAGTTTTCGTGTGTGTTTGTTTTTAATAGTCAAAAGTTTATGGCAGTGGATGAGTATGTTTCACAATTTCTGTTTGTTATACAAGCCATAATTACACATTTAAAGCAAATATAATGGGCTAACAACCTCACTTTCCTGCAGCTAAAATAATAGAAATGATTCATAAACTGTCATCAGAGGGTTAACTAAGCAATATTGGTTTTAATCTTGTTTAGCTGACATGATTCAAAATTCTTATCAAGCTAAATAAACAGGATCATCTTCACCCACCACCAAACAATGAGATTCACAACCCAAAAAAGGCCAAAATACATAAATAAATAATTAATTAAAAGAGAGTTTAGATGTATATGGGCTCCCCTGGTGGCTCAGATCTTAAAGAATACGCCTACAGTTCAGGAGACCCAGGTTCAATCCCTGCTTTGGGAAGATCCTATGGAGAAGGGAATGGCTACCCACTCCCGTGGGCTTCCCAAGTGGTGCCAGTGGTAAAGAGCTTGCCTGCCAAAGCAGGAGACTTTGGAGATGCAGCTTCAAACCCTGGGTCAGAAAGTTCCTCTGGAAGAGAGCATGGCAACCCACTCCAGTATTCTTGCCTGGAGAGTTCCATGGACAGGGGAGCCTGATGGGCTACAATGCATGGGGTCCCAAAGAGTTGGACACAACTTACTGACTAACATTTTCACTTCTTATTTTTTAGATGTATATAACCTTAGTCAAAGCTATGGTTTTTCCAGTAGTCATGTATGGATGTGAGAGTTGTACCACAGAGACAGCTGAGTGCCGAAGAACTGATGCTTCTGAACTGTGGTGTTGGAGAAGACTCTTGAGAGTCCCTTGGGCCACAAGGAGAGCAAACCAATCAATCCTGAAGGAAATCAGTCTTGAATATTCATTGGAAAGACTGATGCTAAAGTTGAATCTCTAATACTTTGGCCACCTGATGCAAAGAACTGACTCATTGGAAAAGACCTTGATGCTGGGAAAGACTGAAGGCAGGAGGAGGAGGGGACAACAGAGGATGAGATGGTTGGATGGCATCACCGACTAGATGGACATGAGTTTGAGTAAACTCCGGGAGTTGGTGATGGACAGGGAAGCCTGGTGTGCTGCAGTCCACGAGGTCACAAAGAATCAGACATGACTGAGTGACAGAATTGAACCGGTCCAAAAGTCGAAGTTGCATTTAGATATGTAGAGAAGAGTTATCTTGAGTATTGGTGACATAACTCAAATCTTTTGAGCATAAGCTAATTGCTAGAAAAATCAAGAGTTTGACAATAAGAAGCTAATAGTACCTTACTAATCTCTAAAAATCAGATATGACCTATATCTGAATGCAAAATACTATATGCAATGACTGCAATGAAAGTTCCAATTAGACTGTAAAATTTTTCTTGCCTTCTGAAGATCAAGCTCATTTTTTGAAATGGATAAATTCAGATTGAAGTCACCACCTTCTTGATTGTGCCCTAGATTTAATATCTTCAGGGAAATTCCTCACACACATCTTATTAAAGAATTTTTCAGGAACCATGAATGAAACTGAAATTTGTTTTACATAATATTTTCAACTATTTATTCATTAATTGTCTTATAATTTTACTCCATAGCACTCACATTAATCAAGGACCATTCTCTTGGCCCTAAAATAGAACAGTAACACATTTGAATGTTATTAGAAGTAAGTGGATAAAAATCTAGGTGGGTTAACATCATCAGATTAATACAATTTAATTGATACTTACTTGAAATATAGAACATATAATAAGCTTTCAAATGACAGTAGCCAAACAGCCACCATGTCCAAAAATCAAGCAAAAAGAAATGTTCAGAAGTCTCACAGATGGATGAATAAATTATCATATGACAATCCCATAGAATATTATAGAGCCACGTAAAAAATGAATTGGAGTTATGTCAGTTAACAGACAAGGCTTTCCAGGAGATGGAGTGAGTACAAAAGACAAAATGCAGAGATGAAATGCCTGTAAATGTATTTATATATGTATGCCTTTAAATATTTATATGCATGGAAATAGATGGGGAAACAGTGGAAACAGTGTCAGACTTTATATTTTTGGGCTCCAAAATCACTGCAGATGGTGACTGCAGCCATGAAATTAGAAGACGCTTAGTCCTTGGATGAAAAGTTATGACCAACCTAGATAGTATATTCAAAAGCAGAGACATTACTTTGCCGACTAAGGTCCGTCTATTCAAGGCTATGGTTTTTCCTGTGGTCATGTATGGATGTGAGAGTTGGACTGTGAAGAAGGCTGAGCGCCAAAGAATTGATGCTTTTGAACTGTGGTGTTGGAGAAGACTCTTGAGAGTCCCTTGGACTGCAAGGAGATCCAACCAGTCCATTCTGAAGATCAACCCTGGGATTTCTTTGGAAGGAATGATGCTGAAGCTGAAACTCCAGTACTTTGGCCACCTCGTGCGAAGAGTTGACTCACTGGAAAAGACTCTGATGCTGGGAGGGATTGGGGGCAGGAAGAGAAAAGGATGACAGAGNATGAGATGACAAGATGTCCTCTGGGGCATGAGGCACTGATGCTCCTGAGAGGATGATGCTGAGAGCACGGGGGTGAGCTGAAGGCAGTCCTTTTGCTTACACCACTGTTTCTTCTGTGGCATCCTGCCCTCTAAGTCTGTTCTGACATCACCAGCTTTCTCCGCCAGCAGTGCTAGTCCATGCATCTCAAGAATATTTAGTGGGTGCTGCTGCCTCTGACTTCATTCAGCTTTGAGTTTCTTGACTGAGAGCTGTTCCAGAGAGACGAAACATTATTATTGATACTTCTGGATCGTTAAGACTTCCAGCTGCATTAGGCTCTCTTTTCCTGCAATATTTTCATTACCCGAATAAAGGAAAGTGAAAGTGAACTCGCTCAGTCGTGTCCGACTCTTAGCGATCCCATGGACTGCAGCCTACCAGGCTCCTCAGTCCGTGGGATTTTCCAGGCAAGAGTACTGGAGTGGGGTGCCATTGCCTTCTCCAGAATAAAGGAAAACTGACTTCTAATTCTGAATAAGGATTTCCCTGGTGGCTCAGTCAGTAAAGCATCTGCCTGCCATGCGGAAGGCCTGGGTTTGATCCCTGGGTTGGGAAGATCCCCTGGAGGAGGGCAAGGCAACCCATTCTAGTATTCTGGCCTGGATATTATCAAATTTTAACAACTCCAGCAGGATGTAGGTAAATTTAAATTTCTTTATAGATAGTGTAAATTCTGATTGGATATAAATTAATTCTGAATGATTATTCTTTAATTAAAAAAAAGAATCAGAGAGTAAGCTACATATTTACCTTCTTTTCCTGGAACTTCCCAAAGAAAATTAGAGGGGGAGCTGCCAGGTACCAGTAGTGAATGAAATCAAGGCTCTTTTGGAAATACAGAGTTATTGTAAGAATTAATCACTGTGTTTTAAATGAAAGATGTAAGCAAACCTTTGCTGGAGGCAGCATCTGAAGTCCCTTTTCATTAATGTTATTCACTGATGACTTCTCATCAAAAAGAAATTTCTTTCAAATTATTTTCAAAGTTGCCCTGTTGGATTCCATGAGATGCCACAGGTTATTCTGTGAAAGGAAATATTAGCCATAGATTTTTTTTTTTGCCCTCTAAATTGTATTTAAAAATTAGATGTGAGAAGACTGCTTAACGCATCTGAGATTCCATCCATCACTGACAAGGAGACAACCCTTTATTGACTTACTGTCAAACTGACGTGAATGTGCTTTGAAGATCACTCGTTTGTGCTATGCAACCTGTCTCTCAATTTCAATATGTGTTAGTCTTGTTATTCCATGCATTAAGGGTGACAACCAATTTCATTACTCAAATTCACTTCCCAAGATCTGCTACTGACGGAGACGTTTACACAGAAAAACGAGATATTGTGGTACTCAGACTGCTTCTGCTGTAAATGAACTGAAACTGTAAATGAACACTTTAAAGAAAACATTAATAATCAGAGTTTTTGGTTTCTATGAAAGATGCTGAAGATAAGCTACACATTTCAAAAAGCTTAATTCGTGATTACCTAAACATTATACCACCTTTGATGTAATCGTATCTTCACCTTTGCTACGGTGTACCCATAATAAATAGAAATTTTCACATTACAAATGGCAATGAGAACAAAATAGGCATAGTTGCTGAGATCCTGGGGTTTAGTATCACAACATGAGTTCAAATCCAGACTTCAGCTATTTACTCTTACTTCAGGTTATTATTTAGTTTCACTAAACTTTTGTTCTCTCATTTATAGACTGAAAAACTCAGTAGCAGATACACAAAAAAGTTGTTTTGAGGGCAACCGTAATGTGTTTCAGACAGAGTCTGGTATGTAATAATGGCCTGAGCAGATAGGTTATTTTTATTAGTTATTCATATTGCTTCTTATATCTTAGCAACATCATTTTTCCTTCTGCTGCTGCTAAGTCTTTAGTTGTGTCCGACTCTGTGCGACCTCATGGATGGCAGCCCACCAAGCTCCCCTGTCCCTGGGATTCTCCAGGCAAGAACACTGGAATGGGTTGCCATTTCCTTCTCCAATGTATCAAAGTGAAAAGAGAAAGTGAAGTCGCTCAGTTGTGTCCGACTCTTAGCGACGCCATGGACTGCAGCCTACCAGACTCCTCTGTCCGTGGGATTTTCCAGGCAAGAGTATAGGAGTGGGGTGCCATTGCCTTCTCCATTCTTGCTTCTAGCAGCATATTAAAAATTTTATTTTCCAATTTATTTTTTTGGTCTATTACAAAGTTTACAAATCTCAGATAAATTTGGGGTCATTTTTGTAGCAACTCAAGTTAGTATTTTATCTTAACTCCTGTTAGGATTTGAGAGTGTTTCTTGGTTAAATGATTGTGGGAAGGTGTGGGTGACGTCAGCTATTATTTTTTTATATTAAGATTAAAAAAATTGCTAAATGCAGTAAGAAGATTGGAAGATGACTTTGCTTAGTCATTATATATCATTTTTGGTTTAAGCAGTCTCATAGAGTGGTACATTTAAGTTGTTTCTCACATTTTGCTATAGTAGTGAAGAATATGAATAATTTGTAGAAAACAAAATTAAAAAAAAAATCAAACAAAACTGAGAACCCTTTCTATATGGCTACAAAATAGACCCCAAAACTTGGAGATATAAAAAAGTGTGACTCATACGTGACTTGTGGGGATGTAAAATGGTTCCGCCACCAAGGAAAGCAGCGTGGTAATTCCTCAAAAATTAAACATAGACTCAGCACATGACCCAGCAATTCCACTCCAAGGTCTATACTCCCCCAGACTGGAAACAGATGTTCAGACAGAAACTCCTACATGAATGTTCATGGGAGCTCTATTCACAATAGCCAAGTGGTGTGAACAACCCAAATATCCAGAAAGGGATTAGTGAATAAACAAATGGTGGTATATCCATGCAATGGAGTATTCCTTGAAAATATGATGCTATGTTGCAGAAGCCAGACACAAATCTCCACATATTATAAGACTTCATTTATAAAAAGTATCCAAAATAGGTAAATCCACAGAGACAGAACGCTGATTAGTGGTGTCTCAGGGTTGAGGGGAAACTGAAAGGGTGTGACTGCTCATGAGTAGGGCTTTTCCCTTTGAAGTGATGAAAACATTCAGGGACTTAATAGTGGTGATGGTTGTACAATATTGTTACGGTCCTAAATGGCAATGAATTGTACGCTTTAAAGTGGCTTAATTGATACATTTTATGTTATGTGTATGTACCACAATTGAAAACAGAATTGCTCCATCAGTTCAGTTCAGTTCAGTTCAGTTGCTCAGCTCTTTGCGACCCCATGAATCACAGCACGCCAGGCCTCCCTGTCCATCACCAACTCCCGAAGTTCACTCAGACCCACATCCATTGAGTCAGTGATGCCGTCCAGCCATCTCATCCTCCGTCNGCTGCGATTCACGGGGTCGCAAAGAGTCGGACACGACTGAGCGACTGAACTGAACTGAACTGAACTGATTTTAGTTGGACCTGTGTTAGACTGCTGATCTAGAGAACTGAGAGATAATGAATCTGTATTGTTGTAAATCACTGAGCCTGTGTTAATTTGTTATAGCAACAATAGAAAACTAATTGTGACATAATAAGAAATAAACATTTGATTTTCCTCTCTCCAGTTCCTGGCACAGCACTCCTATAACCCTTGGAATTTCCTGAGTGACATGGGTGAAAGGAGTGTCTTTCGTTATTTATGATAAACCCCTTTCAACCATTTGTGTGCTTATGCTAATGAGGGGACTGGAGCATTTGGGCTGGTTGCCAAAGAAACCAACCTAGTGATCAGAGGGTTGGAATTTTCAGGCCCACCTCCCTCTCAGCCTCCAGGATGGGGAGAGAAGCTGGAGATTGACTTAATCATCAATGGCCAATGATTTAATTAGTTGTGTTAACTTAATGAAACTTCTTTTATTTTTTTAATACAAATTTATTTTTTTTCATTAGAGGCTAATTACTTTACAATGTTTTATTGGTTTTGCCATACATTGACATGAATCCACCATGGGTGTACATGTGTTCCCCATCCTGAACCCGCCTCCCACCTTCCTCTCCATCCCATCCCTCTGAGTTATCCCAGTGCACCAGCCCCCAGCACCCTGTATCATGCATCAAACCTGGACTGTTGATTCATTTCACATATGATAATATACATGTTTCAGTGCC
>SJYV01019528.1:323123-337556 GCA_006410875.1 Neotragus pygmaeus
CCACTTGTTAAAGAGATTGTCTTTTCTCCATTGTCTATTCTTGCCTCATTTGTCAAAGATAAGATATCCATAGGTGTGTGGATTTATCTCTGGGCTTTCTGTTTTGTTCCATTGATTTATATTTCTGTCTTTGTGCCAGTACCATACTGTCTTGATGACTGTGGCTTTGTAGTAGAGTCTGAAGTCAGGTAGGTTGGTTCCTTAATCTTTAGGACTTTTTGATTTCTGGTATCATAATTGAATTGTGGGACAATTGGTCTGGGGAACTGGATAACTGTTTCATCTGGGAACACACCCCCCAACACACACATTTGGTTTCAGAAATTGGTGTGAGTAGAGCAGTGAGGAAACAGAGTTTTTTTTGTTTGTTTGTTTGTTTTTAAATTATTTTACTAATACAACTCCTTATCACCTTACTTTAATTTTTTGGACTAATATTCAAAGATCTTAATGTAAAATTTAGCATTACCTCTAACCACTTTACTTGGCTTTCCCTAATACCACCATAGGCCCACTCCATTCCTGACCAATCTGTGTATTTTCTTCATGAGACTTTAGGACCCCTGTTTCACTGTGAACTAACATCTCCATATTCTTATTTTTAAGACTTCCATCTTCTTGAACTAAATAAAACAAGGATTTTTCTCTAAAACTTAATATTCTTTGCATCCTCTTCTATAGAAAGTTCCTTTTTTCTACTACTTCAACCCATGCTGCCTGGAACAAGGATGGGTATATCTACTTCTAGATCATTGCTCTGTAGACATCATTTAACAACCAGTTTTGTTTTGAATTTCTTACATGTTTTTAATTCTACTATTTGAGGTTCTTTGTAACATCAGTACTTTCCAACCTCCTGTGGAAATTTCCTCTCAGTGGGAATTTCTTATTGAAGAGCTTTTTCTAAACTAGCCTTGTGTTTCCAAATCAGTTAAGCATCACTATTGAATTTACTCTTCATCTTACAATTTTTGTTTTCTAATACTTATCTCTAAACACATTACTGTATTTCTGACTTTTCTGCCTTCCAGTTCAGACTGGACTCCATGGTAAACTTCTCAATAATGCACTCACCAGCATTTGTTTGCCTTGCTAATCCTCACTAACAATACTCAGCATTCCTGCCATAGTGTTACCAAAGTGTTGCTTGCTACTCAAAAGCCAATACTCAAGAGGGAAATGTTGGTTGGAAAAAGGAAGGCTACTTTATCGAGGAGCGCAGCAACCTGGGGAGAAGGCAGACTTGTGTCTAAAAATTAATTCTGAAGATTCTGCTCAACCATGAAACTTTCTAAATGGAGAATCATTTGGATAGGAGGTCAGAGTGTCTGTAATCGTCCATAGTGTGAAGACTTTCTTCTGATTGGTTAGTACCTCCAATTTTGAGTGGCGGTAACAGGACGTTGTTTCAGGAATCTTGTGCTCTGGCTGAAGTTACCATCCTCTACCTCAGTGGGGGCCTTAGTTCCTGCTTGTTGCTGTTGTGAAAGTCGCTCAGTCATGTCTGACTCTTTACAACCCCGTGGACTATACAGTCCATGGAATTCTGCAGGCCAGAATACTGGAGTAGATAGCCTTTCGCTTCTCCAGGGGATCTTCCTAACCCAGGGGTCAAACCCAGGTCTCCCACGTTGCAGGTGGATTCTTTGCCAGCTGAGTCACAAGGGAAGCCCTGCAGAAGAACTCAAAGATAAATGTATGTATCCCTTGAGGAGGAAACAGGACCCTGTCTCATTGCTGCACTGTTGTTTCTTGACTGCTCTTCTTGTGTTTCTGTATTCCTTCCCTTCCCCAATAAGCAACTGTTTGAATCTGTTCTTTGAAACTTAGGGAAAGTCAGAGTCTGAACGAAGTCTATTTCCTACAAAGAAGAAATAGGAGAAAGGGACAGGATTTGTACCCCGAGAATCCCACAGAGATCTGCTTCATTTTAACAGATCTGGAGTTATTTGATAAAATCTCAATAGGGCACAAGCTATAATTCCTAAAAATTTATGGTATCAAACTTTTCCATGGATTCTCAAAGCTATTCAATAGTTCTTGTAATCATCCTTACTAAAACCTTTACAGGACTTCCCTAGTGGTCCAGTGATTAAGATTCTGTGCATGGGTCTGATTGTTGGTCGGAGAACCAAGATCCTGTGTGCCATGCAGCATGGCCAAAATGATAATAATAATAATAAAAGCGATAAAATAGAACTTCAGTTCAGTAGCTCAGTCATCTCCGACTCTTTGTGACCCCATGGACCACAGCACATCAGGCCTCCCTGTCTAGAATCACCAACTCCCAGAGTTTACCCAAACTCATGTCTATTGAGTCAGTGATGCCATCCATCCATCTCATCCTCTGTCATCCCCTTCTCCTCCCACCCCCAATCTTTCCCAGAATCAGAGTCTTTTCAAATGAGTCAGCTCTTTGCATCAGGTGGCCAAAGGACTGGAGTTTCAGCTTCAACATCAGTCCGTTCAATGAACACTCGGTACTGATTTCCTTTAGGATGGACTGGTTGGATCTCCTTGCTGTCCAAGGGACTATCAAGAGTTTTCTCCAACACCACAGTTCAAAAGCATCAATTCTTCGGCGCTCAGCTNCATCAGTCCTTCCAATGAACACCCAGGACTGATCTCCTTTAGAATGGACTGGTTGGATCTCCTTGCTGTCCAAGGGACTATCAAGAGTTTTCTCCAACACCACAGTTCAAAAGCATCAATTCTTCGGCGCTCAGCTTTCTTTATAGTCCAACTCTCACATCCTTACATGAATACTGGAAAAACCATAGCGTTGACTAGATGGAACTTTGTTGGCAAAGTAATGTCTCTGCTTTTGAATATGCTATCTAGGTTGGTCATAACTTTCCTTCCAAGGAGTAAGCGTTTTTCAGTTTCATGGCTGCAATCACCATCTGCAGTGATTTTGGAGCCCAAAAATATAAAGTCTGACACTGTTTCCACTGTTTCCCCATCTATTTGCCATGAAGTGATGGGACCTGATGCAATGATCTTCGTTTTCTGAATGCTGAGCTTTAAGCCAACTATTTCACTTTTCTCTTTCACTTTCATCAAGAGGCTCTTTAGTTCTTCATTTTCTGCCATAAGGGAGGTGTCATTTGCATATCTGAGGTTATTGATATTTCTCCCGGCAATCTTGATTCCAGTTTGTGCTTCATCCAGCCCAGTGTTTCTCATGATGTACTCTGCATATAAGTTAAATAAGCAGGCTGACAATATACAGCCTTGACGTACTCCTTTTCCTATTTGGAACCAGTCTGTTGTTTCATGTCCTTAAAATAATTAAATAAAATAAAAAATTTAAAAAGTCTTTACAGTGACTGCTCCTTTTTCCTTTATCCTTGGGCCTCCATCCCTTTCCTTAGCCTATACATTGTCACTGGATAACATTTCTTCCTATTTCCCTGAAGAAAACTGAAGCTCTACTGGATGAATTGCATCAATCGCCTTCTAATTTAACCTTATTGTGACCTTTTTCTCTCCTTCAGCAGTAATTTAAAAGTTCATTGATAGTAACATCATCTCCACTCTCCCCCATCAATGGAACCTATGGATTTGTATTCTCTAAGCAGCTGAAGATGAAAGAGTGTAGATATGACTCACCTCTTAGAAATAGATCAAAAACTTTGAGTATTAGAATTCTTAAAATCCAATTTCAGAAGCAGGAATCCAACTTTAAAGATAACCCACCACTGATAACGTTGTTGCCCTCTTGTACAGGACAATCTTTCTGTTATGGGAATAAAACACCAAACAAAGAAGTTGACCTAAAGAATGGAACGACATTAGAAAGCTACAAGCCAGTTTGTCAAGAAAAATCAGTTCTGTCTCTTTCATGATCAAATATTTAATGCTAAGCTCTTGCCATTCACTGTTTGAAAATACAATTTTGGTATAAAATGTATGTGAATATTTGGGTAAATAAATGTTTTGTTGTTGTTTTCATATGTGATTCAGTATCTAGATGGCTAGTACGTCAGGATTGAAGGGGTTATAATTTTTTTCCATACGTCCCTCTGCTCTATAATTTTCTTTGTCTTTTTTACTCTGCCTTTTGTACATTGCATAAAAATTCCATCTATTTAATTCTTTAATTGGTCTTTTACTATCTAATTCGATAACTATCTCCATGGTTACTTAAATTATTGTGAAATATAGACGGGGGAGCCTGGTGGGCTGCCGTCCACGGGGTCACACAGACCGGACAGGACTGAAGTGACTTAGCAGTATACTACATTACTGAAAAACATCTAGGCATTTCTACTTCTACTACAACTCACTGAGAGAAATTAAAAGTCATTTTGAAACTGGAGGGAAGGGGACAGGGTACAACCTTTGAAAGAATGACATAGCCCATGACCTAAACTCATTAGAACCAAAGAGATCCAAGATGAGTGTGTAATGAGGCTCAAGGTCTATTGGAAGTTGAATCTTCAGCCCTCTTAGGCCTAGTCAGGTCTAACCAATTTATTCCTTGTAACCAAGGGCTATGTCATTCTTTTAAAGGTTGTACCCTGCCTTTTTCCCTCCTGTTTCAATAGGAAGACTGAGAAAGAGATGTGAGTCAGAGGACACCCTAAGAATGGGTAATTCAATTGCCTGGAAATGCCACTCCAGTAGGGATAAGCACCATTTTACTGTTTAACATGATCTGTCAGAAATAGGAACAAACTTAAAGGACTTGCTTACACAGAAGCAACACAATTCTATTTGATTATCTTAAGTTTTCAGATTTTGTGAGATTCTGACTGGTTTAAGCTCCATCTATAAAAACTGTAAAAAAGTTGTCAACTTAGTGTAAACTAGTTTTTACTTGCTTATTACTCATGTTAAATCCAGTATAATATGAATCTCTTTGGAGATATTTTTAAAAGAAACTTCGAAGAGAGTAGTATACTAAACTTAATCTTTATTCTACTACCATTTAAGCCAAAATTAGAAGTAGAACTATAACTTGTATCATGCTGATTTATAACTATTGCAATGTTAAGAGCAGAAAGACTTTGTGTATTAGCTATTTTTGACATATTAACCTGTTAAAAAATTGAAGCACATAAAAGTAATAACACATTAAGTTTTTCAGCCCAAATATTAAACTCTAAAAGCTTCTGCTCAGTAAAATTGCTTTAAAAAAATCCAAATTTTCAAGATTGAAAATAAATGTAATTTCTCTGGAATTTAATCTTCAGACGGAGCTAAGACCCATCTATCATTTAAAAGTCTTAAAGGTATATGTAAAAACACATAATAGTTTTTGTTATGATAATATGGTCTCCTATTGAAAATGAAGGTAACATTTATTCTTTGCAAGTGTGCTGTTGCAAATCTACTTAGAAAGTGCTTTTGAAATCCCTTGCTTTCATTCTATGAAATTGTTCCTTTTCAATGACAAAGCATTACCTCCCCATAGTGATATTTAAATAGTAACAATAGAAAGACTTTTTCTTCAGAGTTGTCATTAGAAAAGGTATTTTCCTTATGCTGGGCTCAGAGTAAGACCTGAATTGATAGGCTTTTTAAAATTAAGTCTTAGTCCTCTTAAAATATTGTGATAGGCCAATAGTTATACAGGAAACCTTTGGTGGTATTTTGGGGGCTCTAAGACCTAGGTTCTTTCAGTCTTTGTGCCATGCTCTCCACAGATTTCTGGCTCTTTACCCTCATAACCTCAACGCTCCTAGTCATAAAAAGGATTCAACAGTTCTAGGCATTCTAGTCAAATTAAAGGCAAGAGGGAGGAAGAATTGAAAGTGAACATCTTTTCTTCATCAGTATACTGAAGCTCCTCCCAAAAGTTTTCCAAGAGATCTTTCTCATGTTTCTTTGGCTAGGACTAGGTTATATATCTACTCCTGGGATGGACCTTTCTAGCCTTCTGTAAGAATCATTTTTAGAAATGACTGTGCATGTGTGTTCATTCACTTCAGTCATGTCCAGCTCTTTGTGACCCTATGAACTGTAGCCTGCCAGACTTCTCTGTCCATGGGGATTCTTCAGGCAAGATACAGGAGTGGGTTGCCATGCTCTCCTCCTGGATATCTTCACGACCCAGGGATCAAACTCTCATCACTTATGTTTCCTGCATTGGTAGGCGGGTTCTTTACTACTAGCACCACCTGAGAAACGATTGTAGGGTTGGTCAACCACTGCTATTAAGATTTTAGAAAGCCATTTTTGTGTAATTAGAAATTGTCTGTATTCCACCTGAATACTCAGTTCAGTTCAGTTCAGTCGCTCAGTCGTGTCTGACTCTTTGCGACCCCATGAATCACAGCACGCCAGGCCTCCCTGTCCACNTGAGTGAACTCCGAGAGATGGTGATGAACAGGGAGGCCCGGCGTGCTGTGATTCATGGGGTCACAAAGTCTGACACGACTGAGCGACTGAACTGAACTGATATGATGTTGGGCCTTCTGGGTGGCACTAGTGGTAAAGAACCCACCTGCTAATGCAGGAGACACCTGAGACATGGTTTCAATCCCTGGGTTGGAGGAGTCCCTGGAGCTGTGTGCTTGTATGCTAAGTCACTTCAGTCGTGTTCAACTCTTTGCAACCCCATGAACTGTAGCCCATCAGGCTCCTCTGTCCATGGGATTCTCTAGGCAAGAACACTGGAGTGGGTTGCTGTGCCCTTCTTCCGGGGATCTTCCCCACCCAGGGACTGAACCCACACCCCCTGCATTGGAAAGTGAAGTCTTAACCACTGGACCACCAGGGAAGTCCCTGTTTTTTATTTATTTTTTTAATAGCTTTATTTTTTCCTTTTTATAAAAATAACTTTCTCATAACAAAATACATTTTGAAAAATAGAGAAGTGGCAGAGAAAAAGTCAAGACGATAATTCTAACCACCATGTGACCACCATCAACTCGTGAAGCACAACTTTCTAGATACGTGAAAGGACGATGTGATCGTGTGTACTATACTCTCAGCTTCCTTCATCGGGTCAAATGCACCATTAACACCTATCAGGCGTTCCCTTCTTGCTGACCTGCCTCCCAGTCCCTGAGTCAGGGGAGCATTGAGTTGTCCTTTCGTTTGTAGCCTGAGTGGTCCATCCCGGCCTCTGCTAAAGGACCATCTTCCCCCTTACCACAGGGAGACCTGGGCTGATGGCCCCAGACTCAGCTTCCTTCTGTGTTTCCCATCCTGCTCCCACCAGCAGGAGCCGGAAGGAAATTCTGAGCCCTATGCATGCTCCTCTAGAATCAAGAGAAACTCGGGCTAATGAAATCCCAGTCCAGTCTGTTTCTTGGTTTGCTTTGATGGGGAGGTCCCCACACTCATGAAGGAGCAGCCTATAAGACAGTCTGCTCCCACAGCTCCGAAGATAAAGTTGTAGTAAAAGGCCCACACTTTCGGCATCTCTTCAATTTGTCAATATATAACTCCCGTCCTTTCTCTGGATTCTCTCCCAGAAAGAGGTGATGGAGATGATTTAGAGAAAAGGGAGCTCTTGCACAATGTTGGTAGGAATATACTGCAATGTAAATGTGATGCAATGTAAATCAGTGCAGCCACTATGGAAACAGCATGGAGGTTCCCCGAAAGATTAAAAATAGAATTATCATATGATTCAGCAATCCCACTTCTGGACACATATGCAAAACAATTGAAATCAAGATATTGAAGCAATCTTGGCACCCTCATATTCATTGCCAGCATTGTTCAATATAGACACAATCCAGAAGCACAATCCTAAGTGTTCATCGACAAACAAATGAGTTTTAAAATAATATGCTTTGTGTGTGTGTTCAGTCAGCCGTGTCCGATTCTTTTGCAACCCCATGGAGGAGCCCACCAGGCTCCTCTGTCCATGGGATTTTTCGGGCAAGAATACTAGAGCAGGTTGCCCTTTCCTCCTCCAAGGCATCTTCCCAATCCAGGGATTGAACCCACACCTGCAGTGGCAGTCAGGTTCTTTACTGCTGAGCCAGCTGGGAATGTATGCATGGTGGAATATTATTCAGCCTTCAAAAAGAAAGAAAGAGAAATCCTGCCATTTGTGAGATCATAAGTAAACCTGGAAAACACAATGCTAAGTGAAATAAGTTTAGATGCAGAAAGACAAATACTGCATGAATGGATTTATGTTTGGAATCTAAAATGGAGGGTAGAATGGTAGTCGACAGGAGCTGGGGCGGGGGGAGAAAGAGGGAGATGCTGGTCAAGGGATATGAAGTTTTAGTTATGCAAGATGAATAAGTTCTGGGATCTAATGTATAGTGGGGTGACTATAGTTAACAATATTAAACTTGTTTAGGAGGGTGTAACTTTTTAAATTTTATTNTGGGGCGGGGGGAGAAAGAGGGAGATGCTGGTCAAGGGATATGAAGTTTTAGTTATGCAAGATGAATAAGTTCTGGGATCTAATGTATAGTGGGGTGACTATAGTTAACAATATTAAACTTGTTTAGGAGGGTATAACTTTTTAAATTTTATTTATTTTTTAGTTGAAGGATAATTACAGATTTGTTGGTTTCTATCAGACATTAATATAAATCAGCCATAGGTATACATATGTCCAGGAGGGTATGTCTTAAATATTCTCAGCTTTAGCTCACCGGACTCCTCTGTCCATGTAATTCTCCAGACAAGAATACTAGAGTGGGCAGTCATCCCCTTCTCCAGGGGATCTTTCCAACCCAGAGATTAATCCCAGGTCTCCCGCATTCCAGGCAGATTCTTTACCATCTGAGCCACCAGGGAAGCTCAGAAATAGAAAAATTGTAACTTGAAACTTGCTTAGAAGGGTATATCTTAAATGTTCTCAGCACATACACAAAGAAGTAATTGCATGAGGTAATGTATATGTTAATTACCTTATGATGATCATCTCACAATGTATACATATATCAAATCATCAATTGTATATCTTAAATACATATAATTCTACCTTAAATACATGTAATTTTTAATTGTCAATTATTCCTCATTGAAGTGTGGGATAGGGGGAAGACTCCATGTCTATTTCTTCAGAAACAGAAGGACTGGGTTTCAGATACTGATACATCAATCTGGGAATCCTCTTGCAGCAAAATCCTCAAGCTTACAGTTTGGCAGGAAAAACTTTAGAGTATCATGGGATGCATCTTAATTCTTTTTAATTTCCCATAACATCTCTTTTGTAATGTCAACAAAACCCTATCAGTCACCCCAGCAGCACACTCACGAGGCAGGTGCCATCCTTGGGGTGATCAGGGACAAAGCACCATGCAAAAGTAGAGAAGATGAAACACGAGAATATTTTCCATAGTATTACTTCCACTGCACAAAAAGATTCATCTTTCAGTAATCACTAATAGCATTAATTCTCTCTAAGCTGATTCTTGGCTGCATTATAATGTAAGTGGTAACTTTGGTGATACTACCAAGTAACTGAAGCAGAGAAGTAACTCTTGTCCCAGGTGGTGCCAGGGGTAAAGAACCTGCCGGTCAATGCAGGAGACATAAGAGACGTGGGTTCGATCCCTGGGTCAGGAAGATGCCCTGGAGGAGGGCATGGCAACCCACCCCAGGATTCTTGCCTGGAGAATCCCATGGACAGGGGAGCCTGGTGGATTACAGTCCATGGGGTCACAAAGAGTTGGACTTGACTGAGGAAACTTAGCATGCGTGCCCACCCTCCAAGAGAGAAACAGGAGGTACTCAAGTAAGCAGATGCACTCCTTATACACAGACCAATGAGCACAGCTTAAATCTCTCTTAAGGTGTAATCAATGAAGCTGAGTTCACTTAATGAAATTTCTGTGTAAGTTAAAGCTTCATGTTTTTGTGAGTGATGGGAGAGGCAGTTTAGAAATCTCAGGCCCAAATCCTGGAATGACTGAAAGGGTGCCCAGAAGGGGTGTCCTATATACCAATGCAGGAAGTAGGGCACATCTCCTTTTAGCCAAACAGACTCAAGTAGGGGCAGCCAGGCAAACAGCTTCTGCTATCTGGGGACATGAAGAACCACACGACAAGACCTATAGAGGAAGGGCAATGGCTTGACAAACACTGGGGTCCCCAGACCAAAGCAGACGGCATAGAGAAGGTTCCAAGTCGGGGTGTGGCATACAGAGGTCCACGCTGGGCAGCGAGCCTAGGTCGGTACTTGGGTAGAGTCGTGTCCAGGAAGCCTGCACCCAGGAGTCCAGGTGAGCAGGAAGGTGCAGATCAGAAGAGCCTCAAGATTAGAACCAAGCACAGAAAACTGGTGGCTCAGACGGTAAAGAATAGCCTGCAATGCAGGAGACACAGCTTCGATCCCTGGGTTGGGAAGATCCCCTGGAGAAGAGAATGGCTACCCACTCCAGTATTCTTACCTAGGAAATCTGGTGGACAGAGGAGCCTGGCAGGCTACAGTCCATGGGGTCACAAAGAGCTGGACACGACTTAGCAACTAACATTTTCACTTTTTTTTTCCCACAGAAAACTGGTAAGAGAAATGGGGCAGGTCTGTAGAAGATGACACAGAATGGATCTCAAGGCGGACAGAGCATGTTCTGCCCTCCACCTTGTTCCGAGCGACTGTCCTGGGATGGGCAGACAATTCCAGGCAAGCAGATGTCACTCCCCAGAGTAAGGGCAGGCCCTGAAGCTGTTAGCAATTGCAGCGCTACTCTGAAGAGGCTTCCCAGGTGGAGAAAAAAGCTGGAGAATTCATGCGAGCACAGGAACGAGTGAGAACCTGCCTTTAGAACGACAGGGGCCCTGCCGCCAGACATGAATTTTACCCTTTACCTTTAGATGCGGGTGCCTCTATCTCCTGCCGCCCCAGGGATGAGGGGG
Source organism: Neotragus pygmaeus (assembly GCA_006410875.1). NCBI lineage: Eukaryota > Metazoa > Chordata > Mammalia > Artiodactyla > Bovidae > Neotragus > Neotragus pygmaeus. The sequence continues at coordinate 333,906 of SJYV01019528.1, forward strand.
GGGGGCTAAGGAACCATGAAAGCATTTTCAGGGTACCGCTGAGCTACACAAGTTGTCCCTTCCTAGGATTCGGATCAAAGTTATAGATCAGGATGTCCTGCAATATGTGAAGCCCTGGAGAAGGGAATGGCCACCACTGCAGTATTCTTGCCTGGAGAATTCCAGGGACAGAGGAGCCTGGTGGGCTACAGTCCATGGGGTCGCAAAGAGTCGGACACGACTGAGTGACTAACCCTTTCACATGTGGAGCCAGTTACGGCTAAAGCAGAAAGATGGTAGAGGGACCGGGAGGGGAAGAGACAGAGGGGGACGGAGAGGGGCTTCAACTCTAGGGTAGTAGGAAAAAGCTACAGTGACTTCATAGGTGCAAAAGCTCTGAATTAAATGCTATTTCAACAAGTCTTTATATAGTATGGAAAGAAACACAGCAAAACCAAACAGATGGGTACCCAGAAATTCAAAGTCAACGAATATAGTGGCCATTCTAAAAAAGCCAGTTCCTAGCAATAGCTGGTGTCTCGCCAGCATTCTCAGCTGGAAACTATAAACTCACTTTGTTCGGGGACATCTAAGGCCTCGGGGCAGGATGTGATGAGTCCAGTAAGTGCTGACGATCCTCCCTTCAAATATTTCCAGAACACATCACCTCCAGGCCATCCTCACCACCTGTGTTTGAATTCCAGCCCTGGCGGTTCTCACCTGCCTTACTGAAACAGCCTCCCAAATGCTGCTCCACCCCCATTGCCCGCTGGACGCACAATGTGCTTTTTATTAAAGCTCCAGGAATCTTTGGAACCTAGGAAGTGAAAAATGGACACACAGGGGTTCACCCTCCTTGGGTGTCCTGAAAGCCCCCATGGTCCCTGAGGGGTGGATCTAAGTACTCCCACCCCTGCTGGGGGAGAAGGCAAAGGGGAAGTGTGAGAGGCTGGAGAGAGCCTGCCCTTTAACACACCCAGCTTTGCCGCCAGCTGCCCCAGGGCTCACATTTGGCCCCAGCCTGGAGATACCAGGTGAGGTTCTTTAAAGCTCTGCTCTGTACTCCTTCAGCGGGCAAAAAGGTTATTCACTAATTGTCTCTCCTTCTTCCCAGGAGCTTCCCTGGAGGCTCAGATGGTAAAGAATCTGCCTGCAATACAGGAAACTCCCCTGGATCGGGAAGATCCCCTGAAGAAGAGAATGTATTCCTCTCCACTCCCACTCCAGTATTCTTGCCTGGAGAATTTCACGGAGGAGCCTGGAGGGCTACAGTCCATGGGGTCACAAAGCATCAGACTCTTTCACTTTCTTCCCTGCCTCCATCCCTTCTTCCGTTTGTTTAATAAATATTCAGTGAGCACCAAGAATGCTCCAGGCACTGTTCAAGGAACCAGAAGACAGAACACTGAGCAAATAGCACACCAAATACATTCTGAAGGTCTTTTATCCTTCATAGCCCTCTGCCAGGGAAATTGCCAGAACCCACCAGTTTGTCTACTGAGCATCAGACTGTGTGTCTGCCAAATTCTTTTGAGTGAGATCTCAGATGGGTCTGGATTTCAGTGCTGACTCTTGCCTTTGGCACCACAAACTCATTCCCTGATGCACTGGGCAGTTCCAAGATAAGGGGCTCCACACCGTCCACCTGTCCTGGCAGCCGCTGGGTTTGCCTCTTGAGAGTATCGCCTCCTTAAGACACAAAGCATCAGCCCAAGGACGTCAGCTGAGCATCTTTAGTTTTTACAGCAGCTCTCCCCAGTCACGCTTCTCCGCCCAGGACACAGGGATGAGCTTTGGATTTTGGGAGACCTGGGTCTGGTCCCAATTCATCCCCTTTCTAGCTGTGTGTGTGAGCACATGCGTGTTCTCAGTCATGTCCAATTCTTTGCGACCCCTCCGTAGACCAGAGCCCACCAGGCTCTTCTGTCCGTGGAGTTTTGCTAGCTGTGTGGTCTTAGACAAACTGATTCACTTCTCTGAGCCTCTGAAAACTGAGACCTGTAATCATGGTCACTAACACATCAATGGTTTAACCCAGTGCAAAGGACCGATCTGGGTTAGAGGAAAGCAGCCCCTCAGGTGCACGTGCTTGTATTGACAAAAACAGAAACTGAGGCATTGAGAGGGTTAGGATGGGAACCCAGGCAGTCTCTCTTCAGCGCCCTTGCTCTCAAAACCTCTGCTGCCTCTGGCTGGTCAACCCACAGCAGGCTCCAAGCAAGGGTCGTGTGGATGGATGCCCGCCAACACAGCTCCTGCCAGGCTCACCCCCACGGCCTGCCACGGCCACTCAGCGAGCCCAAATTAACTTTGCAGGTCGGAGTCACCCTTCAGAATCTAACACATACTCAGATGTAAGTCTGAGGGACGTGAAATATTGAAAAATAAGCCTTTATTTTATCTTCTCACACAGAGTTTGTTGCCTTGTTTATGGGACATGAAAAATAAAGATTGCTGGTTTATTCTCGCCTGCCAAGTGTAGCCTACATTTTCAGATGGGTTTTCAGGAGTAAGTAAAAATTATTGATTTCATTATAAGCATTCCCTTCCAGCTCTGCAATGCTATGGTTTAATACACAGCATTGTCAGTGATTGCCTGAAAAAAAATATGGCTTCCTCACATTTCCTCGGGTGAAAAGTTCAGTTGCAGGGTCTCCCAGCCAGTGAGCGCTGCTGTTACCGTGAAGGATGGTCTTGCTGGCCAGTGTTGGTGCGGTACGCTGCTGCAGTGGCTGATGACATCGCAAGGCCTGAATCGTAAGAATCCGTTCCGCTGAGGAGGGAAAAGCAAAGGAAAGGCCCTGGCTGCCGTCACCAGCTGGGCTGAACTTCCTCCTGCGTGCAAGCTCAGAGAAACCAAGAAGCGAATTCTCAAATTCCCGTTCCTTGAAAGGACTGTTGGGCTAGTGCGGGAGTTTGGACTTTGGAATCAAACAGACCTGGCTTCTAATTCAGGTTCTGCCCCTTCCCAGGTGTGTGACCTTGGACTGGTAACTGAATTCTTCTGAGCCTGTTTCCTCATCTATAAAACAGAGATAATAGAACTCAGTTTGTTGGGCCGCCCTGGAGATGAAAGGAAATTTGATAAACACACCTTAATGGTGTCTGGAAAGTGGGAGAGAATCAACAAATATTTCTGATATTATTTAAAAAGAGGAAAACCTATTGTGGAGTCCTTTTCCTGCACCTCCATTTTATTTGTAACTTAGCAGTGTTCACAGGGAATTTTTATAGTAGACACAGGATTATTTTACCCAAAGTATAGAAGACCCTACTCTCTGGTTTTCTATTAACCAGGATTTCCATACATCTTTAGTACTACTATAATTGTTACGTGACTATGGCTCTTGAGACACTGCTGTCTACTGAAATATCTCTGAATCATCAAAAGACAGATGGAATCGTGCAAAGGGACACTTTCCAAATGTATTTTTTAGTGTCATTTTTTCCAGATATTCATTTCCCAAAGAGGAGATGCTCTTCACTCTTATTTAAAGACATAGTGAAATATCTCCCTCCCCTATTTCTTATGAATTTCTTATTAGTCAAGGATGGAACATAGCAAAGAGTTAATGAGTTGCTTTACTCATTCGCCTACTGAAGGTTGGAAAATACACAAACCTTCAAAGACGATTGTCTAGCCATCAGAATCACAGCAAGAACTAGGTGGCA
>SJYV01019528.1:337663-350391 GCA_006410875.1 Neotragus pygmaeus
CTGGTTTGCTCCAGGCCTCAGACAGCAAATTCCCACTGGCTGTATACTTTACATGTGGTAATGTATCTGGTTCTGCTACTCTCTCAAATCATCCCTTCGTCCCCCGCTGTATCCGCAAGTCTGTTCTCAAGTCTGCGTCTCCATTGCTGCCTTGCAAACAGGTTCATCAGTACCATCTTTCTAGATTCCGTGTACACATGTTTACAGACGACATTTCTTTTTCTCTTTCTGACTTCGCTATGTGTAATAGGCTCTGGGTTCATCCACCTCACTAGAACCAACTCAGATGTGGACAAACCATTTTTTTTTAATCAGCTACAAGGTGAGAGCTTTAAATCTTTCCTGACATAAACAGAAAGGTTAAAAAAGTTGAATAAGTCACCTTCCATAACCCAAGAAATATTTTAAATGCATTTTACTCAACAAGTCTTTGCTTCCTGTTTACTTGCGAAGAGACAAGGACACTTCTGCTGCATTGCAACATAAGCATACCTGAACACACCCTCACCTTCTCAAAAATCAGGCACTAAACTGACAGTTTATAAGAAAAATAGGGTTGGGCAGACCACACCAAACCTGTGCAACTTTGTAATGTAAGTCCTTACCAAAAAAAACAATGAGACTAGGGGCAAAAGTAGAAGAGGGAGGCAGAGGATGAGATGATTAGATAACATCACCAACTGAATGGACATGAATTGGAGCCAACTCTGGGAGACAGTGGAGGACAGAGGAGCCTGGCGCGCTGCAATCCATGGGGTCACAAGGAATCGAACATGGTTTAGCGACTGAAAAACAACATAACTGGAACAGACCAAGCAGGGCAGCCTGTTTAAGATGCAACAACAACCGCATGGAGAAAACGTTAGCAGGTTGCTAATTAGAGCTGAGCTGGAGATGCATACAATGCAGATGGGAAGGGAGTGCTGAGCTGGAGGGCTCACCTGAAGAGAAGCCCAGGAGGTGGCAACCTGCCCCAGCCCAGAGCCACAGGCGGCTTGCCTGTACCTCGTGAAGGAGGGAGCCCCAGACAGGGTTATTCGTCTCAGCTCTCTCAAAATGCAGTCAAAGGGCTCTTGCTGCTTGAGCAGCAGCTGAGCAAAAAGCTCTCCTGTTGGAGGCTCTCACTCCACTCCCCTTACCTACGCTGGCTTCCCTTGTGAAGGAAGACCCACCTCTCACCCAAAATGACAGCCGGGTCGGTCTGCTGCTGTTACTCTGGCTGACTTCCCTGGAAAACAGAGCCCTGAGGCAAAGCTCATCCTATGGAGGCTCACGTGAATGAAGGGAAAAGCAGAATGAATCAAGGAAGGAGGGAACAAATCGAAGGCTGTTACCAAGACGGCCACAGCGTCACCTTGACTCTCATCGGGAACCACGGCATCACAGGAAAGATGGCGGGGTGGGGGAGGGGAGGCAGCTTCTCTGCCAGCTTCTCTCTGTCTCCTCCTTCTGTAAAGCTGACTTCAAGCTGCGTGAATTCTACTACTTTCTGGGGTGTGTCACACCTCCCCCCTCCCCACCAGCCCAGGTACCAGCAGGCTTCTGTTGGGCGGGTCAGGGCAGCTGACCCATCACATTCAGGGGAGACAGACAGCTAGCTGGAAGCCAGGTAGCAGCCCAAGCCAGCAGGAGTCCTTGCTAGCTGGGAACGGGGAGTGCGGGGGCGTCAGCCATTGGGGAAGGGGCCAAAACTGGGTTCAGTACTGACTTTATTCTTTCATCAGCAAATTGCCTGTGAGTTCCTTCAGGTCCTAGAAGCCCACACTAAAGCAAAACAGACTGGACTTTAAACAAGGACTTGCACGTTCTCCAGAAGCTGTGCTGTGCCATGCTAAGTCGCTTCAGTCATGTCCAACTCTTGGCAACTCCATAGACTGTAGCCCACCGGGCTCCTCTGTCCATGGGGAGTCTCCAGGCAAAAATACCGGAATGGGTTGTCATGCCCTCTCCCACGGGATCTTTCCAACGCAAGGATGGAACCCGCAGCTCATGCAGTGCAGGCAGATTCTTTGACCACTGAGGCACCAGGGAAGACCCTCTCCAGAAGCCATGTTCTTATTCAAACATAGAAAAGCATACCAAGACCTACTGTCACCAGAGTCCCCATCATCACCCCACCCTCTAATCTGTGTTTCAGTGGCTATTGGAGTGATTTTAACACGTATCCATTCATCACTCCCTGAATAAAATTCTTCAGTACTTATCCACATCTTGTTGTTGCTGTTTAGTCGTTAAGTCGTGTCTGGCTGTTTTGCAATCCCATGGACTGTACCCTGCCAGGCTCCTCTGTCCATGGGATTTCCCAGGCAAGAATACCTGGAGTGGGCTGCCATTTCCATCCCCAGGGCATCTTCCTCACCCAGGGATCAAACCCACATCTCCTGCATTGGCGGGCAGATTCTTTACCACTGAGCCACCTGGGNTTCAGGTCCTAGAAGCCCACACTAAAGCAAAACAGACTGGACTTTAAACAAGGACTTGCACGTTCTCCAGAAGCTGTGCTGTGCCATGCTAAGTCGCTTCAGTCATGTCCAACTCTTGGCAACTCCATAGACTGTAGCCCACCGGGCTCCTCTGTCCATGGGGAGTCTCCAGGCAAAAATACCGGAATGGGTTGTCATGCCCTCTCCCACGGGATCTTTCCAACGCAAGGATGGAACCCGCAGCTCATGCAGTGCAGGCAGATTCTTTGACCACTGAGGCACCAGGGAAGACCCTCTCCAGAAGCCATGTTCTTATTCAAACATAGAAAAGCATACCAAGACCTACTGTCACCAGAGTCCCCATCATCACCCCACCCTCTAATCTGTGTTTCAGTGGCTATTGGAGTGATTTTAACACGTATCCATTCATCACTCCCTGAATAAAATTCTTCAGTACTTATCCACATCTTGTTGTTGCTGTTTAGTCGTTAAGTCGTGTCTGGCTGTTTTGCAATCCCATGGACTGTACCCTGCCAGGCTCCTCTGTCCATGGGATTTCCCAGGCAAGAATACCTGGAGTGGGTTGCCATTTCCATCCCCAGGGCATCTTCCTCACCCAGGGATCAAACCCACATCTCCTGCATTGGCGGGCAGATTCTTTACCACTGAGCCACCTGGGAAGCCCTATCCACATCTTCATGGTGGGTAAAACCTATGCTGCATAAGTTAGCCTGCAAGTCACCTTCTCAGTGATTGTCCTTTTTCAAGAGCATTTTTTCTGAACCCTCAATTTTCTACTCCCCACCCCTCCACTCCACCTGCCTCTCTTCACTGTTCCCTGCTGCCATTGAGGACCAGGAATGGTGGCTGAGGTTGGGTCAACAGACAAAGGAGATAGCACCCTTGGTGAAGACATTACTATCTCAACATGATAATCACTGATGAGTTAGCTGGACAAGCTTCGTATTTGGTTTTATATCAAGTTATACAGCATGACAGCTGCCTGGGATCCATGTGGGACTGTCACATTCCCAAATGCAGACTTCAGGAAATTTTTATCAAATAATATCACATTTCCATGCCTTTTAGCCCTCAGACACTTACTCATCGATTTTCCAGGATGATAATATTTAAGATGGTTCATTCTTTCCTTGAGTTGAGAAAGAAATCATAAGCCTTTAAGTATGCAAGTGTGGAGGGGGGGGACCAATGGCTATGTTTTCTTTTACTTACGATTCTCTTTCTTTTTGTGTCTTTCTCAGATGGAGACTGTTAGTGCTGACAATAATCATAAGTGTGCCTGAAGTTTCACGTCTTGCCAGCTGTGTGTGGAATCCCATGCTGGGGACCAAGTCGACACACAGAGTTTGTAAATGGCAGCCATCATGCCCTCTCTTCCATTGTTCTTTGCTTCAACGGGCTTTTCACCAAGAAATGAGGCAGAACCAGCAATGGGGCCTTCCTCCCCAATCTGCTTAGACATTACCATGTTCGTCCATGATCTTGACAGTACACACTCCCACCCCCATTTCTGTATCTCACTTTCCATCCATTGGTACCAGAGTTAATAGTAAGCTTCCAACAAATCAAATGCATAAATATCCATTTGGATTTCTAGATTCAGTTAATGAAGTTGATATCATCAGTTTAATCCCCAAATGAGCCAGTTACTTAAATCAGCACCATTTCATAGACTACCTTTGTCCATGATTGTGTTTCTCTGAGCATTGGTATCCAGCAAGAGATCAATAAGTTTTCAAGGAAAAAAAAATGAAGGGACAGTTTCCTGTTAGAAAATATGTTTAAGAAAGATGTGTGTGTGTGTGTGTATGTGTGTGTGTGTGTGTATGTGTGTGTGTGTGTGTATGTGTGTGTTAGTCATGTCTGACTCTTTGTGACTCCATGGACTGCAGCCCATTAGGCCCTGTCCATGGAATTCTCCAGGCAAGAATACTGGAGTGGGTTGCCATTCCCTCTCTAGGGGATCTTCCCAAACCAGGGATCAAACCTGAGTCTCCCGCATTGCAGGCAGATTCTCTACCATCAGAGCCACGAAACATGGGCTTGTGCAAATGTGGAAAAGCATTTTCACTGCAGGATTTCTCAGGGCCGTTAACGTGCACAGTGATTTTCCCTCCATAAGGGTACAGTAACATTTTTTAACACTTTTTTTCCTAGCGTGATGGTTAACTTGGAGGGAATTTTTGAATGAGATTAGCTTTTGAATTGGGGGACTTTGAGTAAAATAGATTGCCCTTCATAATGTGATTGGCCTCATCCAATCAGCTGAAGACCTCGTAGAACAAAAAAGCCAGCCTCCCAGAGCAAGAGGGAATACTCCAGGAGCAGCCTTCATACCTCATCTGCAACACTGGCTCTCTGTCTGCAAGCTTCAGACAGGAGCTACGTCATCTCTTCTGAATCTCAAGCCTACCAGAATGACGCATATTGACTTGTCAGCCTCCATAATTGCATGAGCTAATTCCTTACAACAAATTGATAGATAGATAGGCAGATAGATAGCTATAGAGAGATATCTTTTCTCAGTTGTATTCCCTGACTAATATAAATTTTGGTACCAGAAGTGGGGTGATAAGCCAACCGCTGGCGGCAGGTTGGTTTCACTGAGCCCATTCCATCACGGAAGGGGGCAGCATTTTGTTTTTACTGAAATAACACTTTCTTTGGATATTAATTTGTTTCCCCTGTGTATAATCTTTCTTCCAAAACTACCATCCTTGGACTTATAGGAGGCCTTAGACACCATTGTGATATCCACACAGAATAGCTTCTGATCCAGGAACTCACTTCACAGCAAATGAAGCATGGCATGGGCCCGTGCTCGTGGAAGTCACTCATCTTACCATGTTCTGCATCATCCTGAAAAGGCTAGATTGATAGAATGGTAGAATGGCCAAAGACTTAGCCACAGGAGAACAGTCAGACCAGTAATTACTAGTGGGGAGAGGGAGGAGGGGAGGGGCAAAATAGAGCTAAGGGATTAACAAGTACAAATAACAGGGAGCTCAGCCCAGCACTGTGATGACCTAGAGTGGCAGGGGCTGCTGAGAGGCTCAAGAAGGAGGAGATACAAGTATAGTTATGGCTGATTACAGGTGTTATACGGCAGAAACGAACACAACTTTGTAGACCAATTACCTTCTTGTTAAAAAAATTTTTTAATTAAAAATGGGAAAAAATAAACAATGGAAAAAAAGTACAAACTGATATGTTTAAAACAAATAAGCCGCAATAATATATTGCAAAATATAGGGACTACAGTGAACATTTTATAACTTTCAATGAATATAGTCATTAAAAATTTTGAACCACTCTACTGAATACCTGAAATTAATACTGTAAATCAACTATACCTCAATTTAAAAAAAAAAAAGACTCAGTTACAGTGCTAAGTAGTTGGCAATACCTGGCAGGGCTGGGGCAAGTTTCTCCAGGAGACTGTATATGCTCTGAGTCAGTGTCCAATGAACGGTGTTATTTCTCTGATAGAATCCATGGGTCCAGGAATCGAGGGTAGGAATGGGCAGCATCATTTACTATCACCCTTAGTAACACACGTGCAAAATTTTTCCTTCCTTTCCTCATGACCTTATAATATCTGCTAGGAGGCCTGGAGATCAGTTACAAAGAGACGAAAACCATACCAGGAAATTCAGCAATAATTCCATTGCACTGGAAGTTAAGACCACCACCTTGGGCTTTTCATGCCTCTGAAACAACAGACAAACCAGGAAGTCACTCGGCTGGCTAGAGTGACTGATCTTGACTAGCAGGTGAACTTGGGCTGCAAAGGAAGAGTATGCCTGGAATAAAGGGGATTTCTTAGGTTATATCCAAGTATTACCCCATGGGACTGTAGCCCACCAGGCTCCTCTGTCCATGAGATTTCCCAAGCAAGAATACTGGAGTGGGTTGCCATTTCCTCCTTCAGAGGATCTTCCTGACCCAGGGCTCAAACCCAGGTCTCCTGCATTTGCAGGCAGGTTCTTTACCACTGAACCGCCTGGGAAGCCACAGGAGATTTCTGAGTGTGTCTCCAAGTATTCCCACACCCTGTGATTAAGGTCACTGAAAACCTATAACAACCCAATTAAGGTAGAACTACTAATGACCTAGATCCTCCAGGAATGGAATTCTGGGTTACCCCACCAGGTAGAAAACCATAATCAACTGAGTTGCTCGCTGAAGGCAAAGAGAACACAGAATGGGGAGTGGAAGTAGGTAGTTATGAATACCAACAACTGCCAGGACCAGTCACAGAAATGAGGACTGTATCATGAGTGCTTCATGTTATTTTGTTATGAATATGCATGTGTGTGTGCACAGGTGTGTATTAAGCAAATGTCTGCCTTTCCCGCTTAGTTCTTTTTCTATGGTATAAAGAGATGCATATAAGTGCCATGTTGACAAGAAGTGGCCTTGTGATGGTTTTTGAAATAGTTTAATATTTAAAGTGGCTTCTCTGGTGGCTCAGGTTATAAAGAATCCACCTGCAATGCAAGAGACCCGGGTTAGATCCCTGCATTGGGAAGATTCCCTAGGGAAGGGAATGGCAACCCACTACTATATTCTTGCTTGGAGAATCCCGCAGACTGAAGAGCCTGGTGGGCTACAGTCCATGGGGTTACAAAGAGTAGGACATGACTGAGCAACTAACACTTTGACACTAATATTTGAAGTGGTAACTCTTGAACGAAGCAAATTCACCTCCACAATGTGCATAGGCCTCAACCAATCAGTTGAAGGCCTGAATAGAACAAAAAACAAGTCTTTCTCAAGCAGGAGGAAATTTTTCAACAAAATGACTTCAGGCTTCATTTGCACCATCAACTCTCCTGTGTCTGGAGCCTGCAGGACCACACTGCAGATTTTGGACTTGTCAACTTCCATGATCACGTGAGCCAATTCCTTACAACAAATCCCCTTCTATTTTAATACCCATTCATCACTTCCATTAGTCCCTCAGTCATGTCTGACTCTTTGTGACCCCATGGACTGTAGCCTACCAGGGTCCTTTGTCCATGGGATTCTTCAAGCAAGAATACTGGAGTGGGTTGCCATTTCCTTCTCCAGGAGGTCTTCCTGACTCAGGGATCAAACCCATGTCTCCTGCATTGCAGGCAGATTTTTTGCCATCTGAGCCACCTGGGAAACCCTGAATATGCATTAGAAGGACTGATGCTGAAGCTAAAACTCTAATACTTTGGCCACTTGATACAAAGAGCTGACTCATTGGAAAAGACCCTGATGCTGGGAAAGATTGAAGGCAGGAGAAGGGGACAACAGAGAATGAGATGTTGGATGGCACCATCGACTCAACGGATATGTTTGTGCAAACTCCGAGAGGTAGTGAAGGACGGAGAAGTCTGGCATGCTGCAGTCCATGAGGTCTCAAAGAGCGGGACCTGACTGAACGACTGAACAACAAAACAGTTCCATTTTTCTGCAGAAACTTGACGAATACAGCCTGGAAAATTCTTTTCCCATGAAACAGCTATTAAATTTTCCAAGACTAACTAGAGTTCCAAGAAGAATAGTCGGTTAGGGGAAGTGCCACCATAGTCCATGGTCTCCAAGAAGATCTGCTGTCTCGTACATACAGAACACTCATAAGAGAAGAGATGAGGGGAAAAAGTGAGGAAACCTAAAGTCATCATTGCCAGGGGCTAGCGAGCTCTCAAATCCATGACTTCACTCACAGGATAATTTCTCTTTCGCTCAATAGCTGTTCTCTCACATACCTCAAAAGATACGTGACAACACAAATAGTAATATGATCTCAGGAATCTTTAGAAGATGCTTTCCCACTTGACACACCTATATTCCATTCTCTGTTGCATCACAGTCTTCCTTTGGGCATTAAATCTCAGATGTGGCAATGGCACCGTCTATGAGACAGTTGATGTTGAAGGTTCCAGTGGCCTGGCGTGTCTCCTGCGATACGTGCCTTCTGCCCTCCGATCCCCAACATGCGAAAGACCACTTGCAAAGAAACTCTAAGGTGTTCTCTGAACCCACTAGCAACCACGTATCCGATCGGTAGGGCAAGGCATGTGCCCATTGGGCAAAAATACTAATACAAACTGAATCCTTTGCTAAAATATGTGACAAAAACACAAAGAACTCTAAGCATTTACTGTGACACAATTACCATGAACTTTAGTACAATCTTAAGCAAACAACTTTTTTTTTTTCCTGCTATAGCCAGAGGAAATTCTCCTTATGTATTAAAATGAATGATTTCAGGCACTGATAGCTTAGGAATGACGTAACTGTGCATGCCAAAAATACTGTTAATACTCTGGAAATCCTTTCTTGAAGGAGGGAAGGAAAACTTAACTATTGACTTATCAACTATTTTAAAGTAAAATATATCAGGTCTAAAAAGTCCCATTTTGCTAGAACACATGTCTCCAGAGATTCCTTTTCTAACCTTACAGTTGATACTCTTTGAGTATTTTCTCAGTTTACAAGATTGAAAAAGGACCTCCTACAAAGTATTATTTAATGTTTTAAATAAAAGGTGCTGAAATTCTACAGTGTGTTATTTTGGATGATGGTAGTATTTCATCCAGACTAGTGCCTGGGTGTGTGCATGAATGCTCCATCATGTCTGACTCTTTATGACCCTATGGACTGCAGGCTGCTAGACTCCTCTGTCCATGAAATTCTCCAGGCAAGAATACTGGAGTGGGTTGCCATTTCTCCCTCCAGGGAATCTTCCTGACCCAGGGATCAAACTCACATCTTCAGCATTGCCAGGCAGATTCTTTTCCGCTGAGTCACCTGGGAAGTCACCTGCAAAGCACAAGACTATATAAGCTTCTAGATCACTGAAAAGGTTGGCAGTTCCAATGGATTAAGCAGACCCGTGAGTAGGTAAGTTTGCAACCCCTCAAAGACGGACTTTCCAATGAAGGGGGAAAGGGTTGAGATGCCATGATCATCAGTGATTATGTGAGATCCAACCTAAAGCTAGTGTCTTTCATGGACATGAAAGAACAAAAGGCAGATGAGAAAACGTTGTCTTGAGAAGCATTATCCCCACAGAGCTGATCTGAAGGAGGGCTACATTTCAGATGAGACAGAAACTGTTGCCATGCTTTCTCTAAGACGTTAGGCAGCATATGATGTTCTTCAAATAATGGTGTGCCCTTCCCTCTCCAACTCCAGCCACAGTGATTATTCAGCATTTCTGAAAGAGCACTGTGATATTATTAAGATATAGGATCCTTTCTTTGCTTATTACATCTGGATTTTATTAATATGGCATCAAGGTATTAAAACAGTCACTGTATATCACCCTCTGTGAATTTTGCGGTGGTGAAAATGGTCCCTGAATAGGAGTTTAAGACATTTTTCAACTATTTAGGCTCTCCAGCAATGAAAGTAACTACATACTGAGAAATGTATTATTTCAATTGAAAAGTCTTTTATAGGAAAGTAATAGTTTTAGAAAAATCCTTAAGGCAAATAACTCTATTCTGATAAAAATCACAGGACTAAAAATCACTGAAATGGCTAGAGAATGACTTTTCTCGTTGAACAGCTTCTATCTAAGAAATTTTCCAGAGTTTGAGGTCAGTCTCCTGTCGATTCCAATTAGTATCGGGTTAAAATAATGCAGGAAAAATTAGATTCAGGAGTACTTTGCCCTAAAACCTCGTGCCCTGAAAGAATTCTATGGTGTATCACTACCTGAGAGGCTGGCACTGTGGCAGCAATCTCTTCCCCACCGCTGAGAACCAGCTCGTAGCTCGAGGGGGATAGGGTGACACGGAACACAGAGACCAAATGGTCACTCAGGTTATGTCCACCATTGAAAACAAGGCCATTTCTGCAGTGTCTGAAAATGAAGGTGATAATGCAGGGAAGGAGGGAAAGATAAATGATTCTTATGGACTAGTGAATGAGCAACTTGTCACCTATCTCTGAGATGGAAATTTTTTATAAGCAATCTACCTAGAAATAATAGCACCAAGAAACACTTAAGTAGGCCCACTACTTAATTCAAATATCTGTGTAACCTTTTAGTCTGAGGATATATTCCACATCACATCCTTGGGAGGAAGAGGGACTGTCAGCTCTGCCTCTGCTTTATAGCCTGGAGGGGCCAATAGTGGGAGAAAAAATGGTATGCTCTAGATCACCACATTCAGTCAAATCCGGGTTGAGGCTGAAAATCAGATCCCCCAACCCCAAGCATGTCCTAACATTTCCTGGGACTTTTCAGGGTTTTTTGGTGAACTCAGAATTCTATTTTGACTTTGCAGTCATTGAAAGAAATCTGAAAATCCACCATACTGTTGACTTCATTCTTCAGAGCCTGTTGATACTTAGAAACACGTCTCCTGCAAGATAAACACCATGTTACTTGGTCATTGAAAGAGAAAAGAGATCGGGTTTAAAAACTATATCCCATGCACAATTTTAAAACATGTATAAACAGGAAGAACAAAGAGTATGGCTCAACATCCCCTTATACAAATGGTGAAGTCCCAACTCATTGTATCACCCAGGACACCAAACCCTGACGGGAATTCAGAATGGGGAAAAAAAAAAAAAGAAGGGAACATTTTGTGCTTTGGATAAATGGGCCCCTAGCTAGTGAAGATGCATACCTAAGTAGGAATTTCCGTGATCTCAGGTCCAGGTGCTTGCATTCTCCCACAGAAAGAAAAGCACTAAAATCATTAATTGAGATGCCTGTTCTTTGTGACTAGCTTGCGTGCCTGTGTGCTCAGTGCCTTTAGTCATGTCTGACTCTTGGCGACCGTATGGCCTATAGCTCACCCAGCTCCTCTGTCCGTGGGATTCTCCAGGCAAGAATACTGGAGTGGGCTGCCATTTTCTCCTCCAGGGGGATCTTCCTGACCCAGGGTTCAAACCCAGGTCTCCTGACCTACTGCGTCTCCTGCATCGCAGGCAGATTCTTTACCACTGAGCCTCCAGGGAAGCCTTTGTGACTAACAGTAATATTTTTATGCTTGACTAAATGCATTTCCCAGCCCCCCCAAAAAAACCTATATATATATATATATGTATGTATATACTGGCTCTTCCCACTTCTTTGGAGCAGTTTCTCAGAGCTGTCTGAGAGGCTATCCCCTGGGCCATTGTCCTTAGTCAGGTCCCCAGACAAAACTGAAACTCACTGCTCTTAGGTTGTGCGTTTGTTTTCAGTAGGCATGTGCAATAAGTCATTACATTCAAGATGTCACGCGAGTGTATGTTCCTCGATTCTTTGTCCCGTCACAACAGAGATTTGGAGTGACAGACGTTAAAGCCCTCGGCGCGTCACAGCTCTCGGGTCTTAGACAAACCATGTTATAGCTCTCAGGTCTCGAACAGACCATGCTATAGCTCTTAGACAAATCAGTGTTACAGCTCTATTTTATTTAGAAGATGGCAGGAAAACCCATCTTCGAGGCATGAGGGCATGTGGATCTAAAGACTCGAGGAGAAGAGCACCCCCGCGCGGCGGGGAGAGAGAGCGCATGCGAGCTGCCTCCGGCTCCTCTGTATGTCGGTCTCTCCCTGGGCCTGTCTCTGTAAACCGGGCCGGCCAGCAGTGTTGTTGGTTTCACCTGAGGTCCTCACTCCGGTCCTCGGACCTTCTTTGGTTCTATTTTCATGGGCTTTTCGCTTCCTGGTCTCGTAGCCACCGCATTTTGGACTCCTTTTCCCTGTTCTACCTACCTAACAGAGAGAACACCTAAAACTCCACGGAACCATAAAACACGTAACATGGAAAACCCAACAGGCTATGTCGCTTACACAGCTCTTTAGTTCAGGAGCCCTAAAATGCCAAGATCTTCCACCTGCAGGTGTCACAGTGTCACTGGCTCTGAAAAATTGTCTGTGACACCCGTTTCCTTAAAAGTAGGTAGAGCCAGCTTCGCTCTTAAAGATGAGAGTGTTGAGTGACTACTCTTTCCCCTCAGGAACTGCGGCTGAGAAGAGGGCAGCTGGGGGAGCAAGAGAGCTTGCCTCAGCCGCACACGCACTAACATTGGAACGGGGCAGAGAAGATTAGCATGGCCCCTGTGCAAGGATGACATGCCATTCTGTGAAGCGTTCCGTCTCTGGTGGGGGCGGGGTGGGAGTTGCTTCCCAGGTGGCACTGGGAGGAACTCACCTGCCAGTGCAGAGATGTAAGAGATGCTGGTTGGACCCCTGGGCCAGGAAGACCCCTGGAGGAGGACATGGCAACCTGCTCCAGTATTCTCGCCTGGGAAATCCCATGGACAGAGGAGCCTGGTGGGCTACAGTCCATTAGGTCAC
>SJYV01019528.1:350465-370904 GCA_006410875.1 Neotragus pygmaeus
GGGGGGGGGGGGGGGGGGGGGGGGGGGGGGGGGGGGGGGGGGGGGGGGGGGGGGGGGGGGGGGGGGGGGGGGGGGGGGGGGGGGGGGGGGGGGGGGGGGGGGGGGGGGGGGGGGGGGGGGGGGGGGGGGGGGGGGTGGCCGCTAAAGGTCCTTGTGGTCACAAAGAGTCGGACAGGACTGAAGCTACTGTGCATAGGGGAGGCAGAACCCTGCCTGGCTGTGCCCTAAATCCAGGACCCTTCCCAGCTGATCCCATCTTCCTAGGGAGACTTCCCAGGACAGACCCATCCCCCCACGTCCTCTGCTTTAACTCCCCTCTGAATTACTGAGATAACAGTATCTGATGCAAATTCCCTTGAGTCCTTTTACAGATGCCAAAACTCTCACCAAATGGAAAAAGTTAACTGCTTAATGACCATGAGCAGCAGTAGCCCCCAGACCTACTGGAGCCCAAGGACTGATAATGTTAACCCCTGTGACATGGTCCTATTACCTCAACATCAACCAATCAAAGAATTGTGCACGAGCTGATCACGGACCCCAGTAACCTCGTCCCTCACCTGGCCTTTAAAAATGTTTTCCTGAAACCCATCAGAGAGTTCAAGTTTTTGAACATTCATGATGCCTGGACTCCTTGTCTGGAGCCTTATAATAAATACCACCCTCTCCTTCATCCCAAGCCAGTGTCAGCAGATTGGCTTGACTGCTACAGGAGGGCAAACAGACACAGTTTTGGTTCAGTAACACATCCGAATTCAACCCACCCTTCATACAGTAAAGCCCTGGTGTTGATTTAACAAAGTATACTGGCTGCCTTCTGAGCATGGGATCCATGCATGAATGGACAGACAGCTAAAATAACATCAGTGTAGTCAAATCAGTTGCTCAACCGTGTCCGACTCTTTGACACCCCATGGACTACAACCCACCAAGCTCCTCTGTTCATGGAATTCTCCAAGCAAGAATAATGGAGTGGGTTGTTATTTCCTTCTCCAGGGAATCTTCCTGACCGAGGGATCAAACCCAAGCCTCCTGCACTAGAAGGCGAATTCTTTACAACTCATGCCACCTGGGAAGCCCAAAATAGCATCATCTGTCAGCATTTACCTCTCTGTTCTGCCCATCAGAGAAAAAAGCCCCTTTGCACCATTAAATGAGCTCAGAGGGAGAACACACAGAAGCAGAATGACTTGCTCAACAAAGATCCCTCCACTGGGCACCTTTTTTTTTCCTTGCAGATTTAATTTCTGCGACACATAAAGGATACATAATTACTGTTCATTTTGATGTTTCAGAAACCAAAAGGTCATGTACTCATTTCTCCATGTACTGTAGTTAAAAACTACGATATAAGGAGAAGTGAGACGGATTTTCTGCTTTCAAGGAGTTTATCATCTAGAAGAGTCACCAGCTGTGTGCCTGTCTGACTACACCCCGAGCTAGAAACATACTATCAAGCACCGCAGGACAAGCCCCGACAGTGCTAAGGGAGACAGAGTGAAGGAGATAATTCCAGAAAGAAGTATTACTCAGCCATTAAAAAGAATACATTTGAATCAGTTCTAATGAGATGGATGAAACTGGAGCCGATTATACAGAGTGAAGTAAGCCAGAAAGAAAAACACCAATACAGTATACTGACACATATATATGGAATTTAGAAAGATGGTAATGATGACCCTGTATGCGAGACAGCAAAAGAGACACAGATGTATAGAATGGACTGTTGGACTCTGAGGGAGAGGGCAAAGGTGGGATGATTTGGGAGAATGGCATTGAAACATATATATTATCATGTAGGAAACGAAGCGCCAGTCTATGTTCAATACAGGATACAGGATGCTTGGGGCTGGAGCACGGCGATGATCCAGAGAGATGATATGGGGTGGGAGGTGGGAGGGGGGTTCAGGATTGGGAGCTCGTATACACTCGTGGCAGATTCATGTCAATGTATGGCAAAACCAATACAGTATTGTAAAGTAAAATAAAATTAAAAAAAAGAAGAAGAAGAGAGTGAGAGATGGGACGGGCAGGGAGTCAGGTACAGAGCAAGGGAAAGCAGAAGTGAGTCTGGGAAGTTCGAAGGGGCTCCAACTCGGGAGAGCGTCACACACCAGACTAACCAAGGGCAGTGACTATCCCCTCCATGTGAATAAGAATAATGTTTCCCATGACGGTGAGCTTTTTCAGCCAGATTGGGAAGGGGAGTGAGAAGGGGGCCCCGCCTTAAGTTAGATGACTCCAAGGACAGCAGGTGCTTGTTTGTACTGAATTGAATTAAACTGGGCGGGTTGCAGGCAGGAAAGTGTGGAGGGGGGTGGGAAGTGACTGCCTGGGGGCGAGGCAGGGAAGTCCGGGCCAGGGGGCGGCAGTGGGGCCGGAAATGCCCAACCGAGATCTCCTGGAATAAATACACTCCCCTGTTATTTTGTGAAGACACAGAAAGGACGACAGGGACATCCTGGCCCAGCAAATGGGGGCTTTTCTTGTAGGAAAGGAGCTGGAGGCGGAGTGTGACTGTCCAAGGAAGGCTATGGACTCACCCTCTGGGCTTCTTTCCCTTCATTCTTGATCACACCTGAGGTGGGGTCCAAACAGCTTGGGATTCCCAGTTCAGGTTGCTCCGGGACGTCCACGGTGATGCCTAGCTCCTGTGTGTCACTGTGACTTTCTGAGGCCTCTACTGAGGGGTGACTGCATTCACCCAGACATGCCAAGTGGAGGGGAGCAGAATTTGACACCCTTAAATATGTCTCTTTGGCATATTAATTATCTTAAGCTGGTTAAGGTGGGCCTCCCTGGTGGCTCAGACGGTAAAGTGTCTGCCTACAATACCGTAGACCTGGGTTCGATCTCTGGGTCAGAAAGATCCTCTGGAGAAGGCAATGGCACCCCACTCCAGTACTCTTGCCTGGAAAATCCCATGTTCGGAGGAGCCTGGTAGGCTACAGTCCATGGGGTCGCAAACAGTCGGACACAACTGAGCGACTCCACTAACCTAACACTAACTGGTAAAAAATCCGACTGCCAATGCAGGACACGCAAGAGATGCGGGTTTGATCCCTGGGTGGGGAAGATCTTCTGGAGGAGGACATGGCAACCCACTCCAGTATTCGTGCCTGGAAAATCCCGTGGAGAGAGGAGCCTGGAGGGCAGGCTGCAGTCCATGGGTTCGCAAAGAGTGGGACAGGACTGATCACTGAGCACATTTTCTAAGAAATGGCAGACAAGCGGGAAAGCTCTGAAAATCAAGTAGAAGTCACCCTTTTGTAAGAACTATTTACACTTATAAGGGAATTCTCCACTTGTAAAGGTGTCTCCCTCCCTGGACCAGGACAAGAAGGATGGGCAAGTCTCTACAGAAGTAAATCTGCACAGTACCCTTAGCCTTGTTTACTGCACTTCTGCTGGCCACCTCTTGTAACAGGCTCTCCCTACCCTCAACATCCTCTTTCGTCTTTAGCTGAGGATGGCATTGAAGGTGAGGGATTTAACCATTTGGGTGACTTACTCACTTTGCCTGGGTTTCTCCCATGAATACATGTTATTAAACATTTGTTTGATTTTCTCCTATTAATCTGTCTCCTGTTAATTTCATTCTTAAAGCGGGCAGAAGACACTAGAAGAGCAGAGGAAACTTTTTTCCTCCCCAACAAGAACACCAGCCCTTTAACATCACTGGAAATCTAAAACCCACAGGATAAACTCAAGTTAATCCTCTCAAAGTAAAATGGTAGGAATAATAGTAATAAGCTTACTAATAAGTATCATTTTATTGAACACTGTGTACCAGACACTTAGCAATAAACTTCACATGCCTTCATATGTTTTAATATTCATAACCAGCCTTTGTGGGAGGACTGCCAATTTTGTCTAATTTCAAAGATGTTCACCTTTTTATAACATGTTAACACATCCATAATCGGGTGTTTTACAATCAATATAAATATATTTTTAATGTGGGAGAAGTATTTGGGGGGATATATTTGGTTTTCCCCTCTGAAAAGTTACTATTAAATTATGTCATTGCATAATGATGTCTTAGCATATATACATTACCATGTATAAAATTGATAGCTGGTTCATTCAGTTCAGTTCAGTTCAGTTGCTCAGTTGTGTCCTACTCTTTGTGACNTAGGAGGCAGCTACTATTTTTTTTAACTTTAAAATATCTGAAATTGTATGATGACAGTGAGGTGTGCACATATTTGTTTTATGTCAATGTATGTAGGTTTAAAAGCAACACTGTATCACAAGGTGAGAGGCTCTTTCCTAATAGTTGTGGCTTATCTATACAGATATCGTAGAAGTAAATAAATGGTCTGTAACAAACACATGTTTGTTGTTTTGTTATTTGGTCTGATCCTGTGACCCCATGAACTGCAGACCACCAGGCTCCTGTTTTCATGAGATTTCCCATGGAAACAATACTGGAGTAAGTTGCCAATTTCCTTCTTCAGGGGACCTTCCCAACCCAGGGATGGGACCCATGTCTCCTGCATCAGCAGGCAGATTCTTTATCCCTGAGCCACCAGGGAAAGCCCAATAAACATATGTTACCCATCAATTGATAAGCCAGGATTAAACCATTCTGATACTGAACCATCTGATACTCATCAGTAGTCCCATGACTAGAATCAATTTCAGATACAGACAAATGTTCCCATATGGAAAGGATTCTTGCCAGTCAGGGAACACCAGGGCAGGATTATCCCACTTCGAAAAGGACAACTTCTAAGGGTGAATCTGTGTTTTTGCTCAGAACAGCATCACTGGCTTCCTATTGAAATAAGACAGCAACAAGTACAAAATAACAGGTTGTCTTTCCTCTGAAGGCGGGCTGCAGCGTAGGTGTCAGCCACAGAGTAGGAGGTGCTGAGCAGTAATAAGACTGTCTCTTATACACATCTGAAAAGTTACTATTAAATTATGTCATTGCATAATGATGTCTTAGCATATATACATTACCATGTATAAAATTGATAGCTGGTTCATTCAGTTCAGTTCAGTTCAGTTGCTCAGTTGTGTCCTACTCTTTGTGACACCCCCATGAATCGCAGCACGCCAGGCCTCCCTGTCCATCACCATCTCCCGGAGTTCACTCAGACTCACATCCATCGAGTCCATGATGCTATCCAGCCATCTCATCCTTGGTAATCCCCTTCTCCTCCTGCCCCCAATCCCTCCCAGCATCAGAGTCCTCTCCAATGAGTCAACTCTTCACATGAGGTGGCCAAAGTACTGGAGTTTCAGCTTTAGCATCATTCCTTTCAAAGAACACCAGGACTGATCTCCTTCAGAATGGACTGGTTGGATCTCCTTGCAGTCCAAGGGACTCTCGAGAGTCTTCTCCAACACCACAGTTCAAAAGCATCATTTCTTTGGTGCTCAGCTTTCTTCACGGTCCAACTCTCACATCCATGCATGACCAATGGAAAAACCATAGCCTTGACTAGACGGACCTTTGTTGGCAAAGTAATGTCTCTACTTTTCAATATGCTATCTAGGTTGCTCATAACTTTCCTTCCGAGGAGTAAGTGTCTTTTAACTTCATGGCTGCAGTCAAGAAGTTGCTGTATAACACAGGGAGCCCAAAATGGCACTCTGTGCTCAACTAGAGGGATGGAGTGGGGGAAGGGGAGGAAGGCTAAGGAGGGAGGGGATATCTGTAAAATTATGGCTCATTTGCACTACTGTGTGGCAGAAACCAACACAACATTGTATAGTAATTTCCCTCCAACTAAAAAGTAAATTCGGTGAAGGAAATGGCAACCCACTCCAGTACTCTTCCCTGGAAAATCCCATGGGCAGAGGAGCCTGGTAGGCTGCAGTCCATGGGGTGGCTAAGAGTCAGACACGATTGGGCGACTTCACTTTTACTTTTCACTTTCATGCATTGGAGAAGGAAATGGCAACCCACCCCAGTGTTCTTGCCTGAAGAATCCCAGGCATGAGGGAGCCTAGTAGGCTGCCGTCTGTGGGGTCACACAGAGTCGGACACAACTGAAGAAACTTAGCAGCAGCAGCAAAAACTAAATAAAAAAAAAACTTGCTTCCTAAACAAAATAATAATGATGATGTTGATGTCTCAGGATGCAGGAAAAGTGAAGACATTATCTTTGTTTTTAAATGAGAGGCAGATGAAGTAACAATTTCCCATCACAAGTAGGCAAGAAAGCAGGTAAGAAAACCTGCCCAGCTGTCATAAAGGCTTCACTCTGAATGACACTCTTCTATGGCTTGAGAAGTAGTTCATTGCCTTATGAGGAGACTGCACGCAAGGATGCTCAGCCAGCGCACTAACCCAACCAAGCTATCAGCCATACTAGTTGGTATCCATTTATTTATTTGACAAGTGGTGATTCAGCAGCTGTCTGCCCCACATTTTATTGGCCAGCATGCTTCTGATGGTAAGAAAAACAGCCTCTTTGCCCGTGGAACACAGAAGAGCAATGGGAGAGAGAGATTTCAAGCAATAATGACATAGACAAACATTGAATGGCAAACTACAAATCATCACAAGCAAAAACACACCGTGTTATGATAACATTAATCAGAGGGTCCACACATAGTCTGTGGTCTGAGGGACAGCCTTTCCTGTTTTTTTTTGGTTTTGTTTTGTTTTGTTTTGTTTTAGCTCATCTAAAAGATTCTACTAAGACTGGCAAAGGAGTGGCCTGGGGTGAAATCTGCTGGGTCTGGAACAATGCAGGAGGAAGCAGACTATCCCATACTGGGGAAACTGCATGTGCAAAAGCCCTGAGGTCAGAGGAAGACTGTTGAATTTGAGATCTGGGAAGAAGGTGAAAGAGGTTTTCAAGAGGGGAGTTTGCCCACAGTGAAACCAGACAGGCTTGAGGGTCGTGGTGAGGATGTCGCTATTTATCCAAAAAGCAGTAGGAGGCAGCTACTATTTTTTTTAACTTTAAAATATCTGAAATTGTATGATGACAGTGAGGTGTGCACATATTTGTTTTATGTCAATGTATGTAGGTTTAAAAGCAACACTGTATCACAAGGTGAGAGGCTCTTTCCTAATAGTTGTGGCTTATCTATACAGATATCGTAGAAGTAAATAAATGGTCTGTAACAAACACATGTTTGTTGTTTTGTTATTTGGTCTGATCCTGTGACCCCATGAACTGCAGACCACCAGGCTCCTGTTTTCATGAGATTTCCCATGGAAACAATACTGGAGTAAGTTGCCAATTTCCTTCTTCAGGGGACCTTCCCAACCCAGGGATGGGACCCATGTCTCCTGCATCAGCAGGCAGATTCTTTATCCCTGAGCCACCAGGGAAAGCCCAATAAACATATGTTACCCATCAATTGATAAGCCAGGATTAAACCATTCTGATACTGAACCATCTGATACTCATCAGTAGTCCCATGACTAGAATCAATTTCAGATACAGACAAATGTTCCCATATGGAAAGGATTCTTGCCAGTCAGGGAACACCAGGGCAGGATTATCCCACTTCGAAAAGGACAACTTCTAAGGGTGAATCTGTGTTTTTGCTCAGAACAGCATCACTGGCTTCCTATTGAAATAAGACAGCAACAAGTACAAAATAACAGGTTGTCTTTCCTCTGAAGGCGGGCTGCAGCGTAGGTGTCAGCCACAGAGTAGGAGGTGCTGAGCAGTAATAAGACTGGCCCTCACCCCAATGCCGGGAAGTGACTGAGCTCCTTGGAGGGAGGAGGTTGGCTCAGAGAGCCTCCCATGGGAGCAAATATTAGGAGAATCGCCCACCACGCCTGTCTTGCAGCCAGAGGTCACTCTTCCTGAGCTCAAAACCACCGCTAGAGAAAATCTAAAAGAAAATAAGACTGGAGAACCAGGAAAATCAGATTTGCAGTGGAGGTGGAGTGGGTTAGGAGTTTTATCCAATTTATGGAACTTTAAGCTCAGCATACCCTGGTGGCTCAGACGGTAAAAGCATCTGCCTACGATGCGGGAGACCTGGGTTTGATCCCTTGGTCGGGAAGATCCCCTGGAGAAGGAAATGGCAACCCACTCCAGTATTCTGGCCTGGAGAATTCCATGGGCAGAGGAGCCTGGTGGGCTACAGTCCATGGGGTCACAAAGAGTTGGACACAACTGAGCAACTTGACTTTCTTTCTTTCACTTTCTACAAGATCAGCAGCTACCTCATATAGAACTGGAGGGAGTGTCAACTCTTTCTGTCTTTTGGAAACTACTTTGTCAGTCTATATCAATGGGCCTCCCTAGTGGCTCAGATGTTAAAGAATCTGCCTGCAATGCAGAAGACCGAAGTTCAGTCCCTCAGTCAGTAAGATCCCCTAGAGAGAATGGCAACCCACTGCAGTATTCTTTCCTAGGGAATTCCATGAACGGAGGAGCCTGGTGAGCTACAATCCATGGAGTTCACTTATCAATAACCTTAAAAATGCCTATACATCTTGAACCTGTAATTCTATTCCTAGAAATGTATCTTAATGGAATAATCAGAAATATACAATTATACAATAATTATGCCAATTACATGTTAATTATATTATTAATTAATTATGTAGGTTATATATAATTATATAATTACTTATACAATAATTTTTATATAATGAAGTCATTATTTACAGAGCCAAAAAGTCAGATGTACTGAGTTGGCCAAAAACCTAAAAATTTCATTTGAGTTTTTCTGCAAGATGTTACAGAAAAACACGAATGAAACTTTTGACTAACCCAATAGTTTATAACAGTTTATAGATCCAGTCATGGGAAAATGATGGAATAATTATAGCATATACAGAAGATGAACTATTTTGCAGTCATTGAAAATCATATCTTTAAAGAACATTTGATGACATAGGAAAATATAATCCATCAAGTTTTAAAAACACCTTACAAAACTGTATATACAAACAGTGTAATTTTAAATACACATCTAGATACACATAGTAATAGGACAGAATGATAACAGCAATAATATCTACATGCTAGTTACTTGCTTTTCCTACCTTATTTTCTACAATGGGCAGGAAACGTTTTTAAAAATAGAAGAAAGTACAGGAAAATAATGGACCCTCCACCCAAAATTAACTTTTGTTTTTACTTCAAAAAATTTAATGAAGTAATAGGCTGTTCCTTGGAAGGAAAGCTATGACAAACGTATACAGTGTAAAGAGTCAGACACGAGTGAGAAAACTGAACAGCAATGAAACAAGACATTAAAAATAGGCATCACTTTGCTGACAAAGGTTCATCTAGTCAAAGCTTTGGGTTTTCCAGTAGTCCTATGTGGATGTGAGAGCTGGACCATGAAGAAGGGTGAGTGCCAAAAAACTGATGTTTTCAAACTGTGGTGCTGGAGAAGACTCTTGAGAGCAAGATCAAGCCAGTCAATCCTAAAGGAAATCAATCCTGAATATTCACTGGAAGGACTGATGCTGAAGCTGACGCTCAGCATACTTTGGCCACCTGATGCAAAGAGCCAACTCATTAGAAAAGACCCTGATGCTGGGAAAGATTGAAGGCAGGAGGAGAAGGGGACGACAGAGGATGAGATGGTTGGATGGCATCACTGACTCAATGGACATGAATGTGAACAAACTGTGGGAGACAGTAGAGGACAGAGGAGCCTGGCCTGCTACAGTCCATGGGGGTCACAAAGAGTCAGACACAATTTAGCAACTGAACACCAACAACAGATGTTCTAGATGAAGTTGAGTGTACTTCGTTCCTAGTCCAGACCCCTCTCTTCTTGAGAATGCATCCATCTGATTTCTGACTGTATACTTTTCTATACATTGCGCTTTCATAAACATCATGTAATTTGTTTACATAAACTTGATCACACTGTCACTTACTTTTTTCACTATCGATAGTTTTTCAAGAGCCATTCAGGCTGCTACGTATTGAACTAATTCCCTTACTTTAACTGCTGTAGTGCGCGTATCTGTCTGTGCTCAGGCACGTCCAGCTCTTTGCAACCCCATGGACTGTAGCCTGCCAGGCTACTCTCGCCATGGAAATTTTCCAGACAAGAATACTGGAAGTGGGTTGCCATTTGCTCCTCCATGGGCTCTTCCTGACCCAAGAATCCAACCCACGTCTCTTGTGTCTCCTGCTTTGGCTCCTTATCACCGAGTCACCTGGGAAAGCTGCTGTAGAGTATTCATCAAATATACCACAATTAATCTATTCCCTTACTGACATTCAGGTTCTTTCCAGTCTGTAGCTAGTACAAATAACGCTGCAACGTAGAACCTTCATCATCAGGAAAAGCTCAGTAAATTTGAAAGACAGACAAAGTTGATGATGGAGGTTACGCTGAGTCTGGGAGAGGAGAGCTTCTGCTTCACACTCCGGTTTCTTAACTCATCGCCTCGGGCCCTCCAGAGGCCACCTGCCTTGGAGCTCTCTCGTGCTTTGAAGAGGACCTGAAGGCCCAGATGTCCCTAACCAGGCACCCTCTGTCTTGCCCTGACCTTTGCTAATACCTTCTATCGCCTGGACACCAACCACTAGATGCCTGACATGCTTCTTCCTAGAAATAGCAAGCACCAGGAATCTTATGAATTTTTTTAAGCCTCAGGACTTGGAGAAGGAGGCGCAGAGAGGTTAGGTACCGTGCCTGCGGTAACACAGGCGAGTGGATTCAAATTTAGACAGTGTAACTCCGAAGTCCACACGCTTAACCTTTGTGCCCAAGGCCTCTTGGAATTTTCCATGAGCCAACTCCTTATCTCATTTTTCTTTTTACAATCTCACCTCTCACCTTCTATGAGGGAGAGATGTGAGGCTTCCTGGGGTCTGGACTCTGACTCCAATCTGTGATCATCAACCACACTGGCTCCACAATTCACACTGCTATGATTTCTTAACCACTGTCCCCCCAAATCAATCTTTGCATTTATAATTCTGATCTTATCTTGGATTATATATTTCTTGAGCCCCTCAAATACTTTGTCCTGTTTCTTTTCTTCCTCTTCTCTGGCACTAATACCTTGCTGCCAAAGCACTGAGGGTCACGATATTAAGTAGTAAAGGTGTAAGCTTTCCCCCCTATATTTTTACAAAATGTCTGTGTAACTGGTGTGTGTTTGGTAAGTCACATCAGTCAAGTTCCACTCTTTTTGATCCTGTGGACTGTAGCCCACCAGGCTCCTCTGTCGTAGAATTCTCCAGACAAGAACACTAGAGTGGGTTACCGTTCCCTTCTCCAGGGGATCTTCCTGACCCAGGGGTTGAACCCGGGTCTCCTGCTTTGCAGGCAGACCCTGTACCATCTGAGCCACCAGGGAAGCCCACACTGGATTAGGATGGGCCTTAAATCCAATGACTGGTGTCCTTAGAAGAAGGGGAGATTTGGACCCAGATACAGGGGCTAGGTTTTGGGTTTTGTTTTGTTTTGTTTTTTGTACAAAAAGGTCAGTGGAGCAAAGATTGACATTATTCTGCCACAAGCCAAGGAAAACCAAGAATTATTGCAACCCTCAGAAGATACAACATGTAAAGAAGTATTTTTTCTTAGAATCTTTTAAAGAAGCCTTACCCTGCTGACATCTTGATTTTGAACTTCTAGCATCCATGCTTTTGAGAGAATAAGTTTCAGTGAAGTCATTTAGTTTTGTTGATTTCTTATAGCAATCTTATGAAGCTAGCACCTAGACCAATCACTGTGGTAAGAAGATGAAGATTGTCATGCTGAATGACAAGCTATCTATATGCTGCTTATGAGACACATTTTAAATAACATGTCTTTCAATCCAGGGTGACTTCATCTGAAACTTTTTTCCAGTTCTATTGAGACATCACTGACATACAGCACCGTATGACTTACATATACTGTAAAATAATTACAATTAATTTAGTTAACATCTTTCATCTCAGATGGATACTAAAGAAGAAAAACAGTTTTTTTTTCTGTGTATTGAGATGTCTTAGCATTTGCTTTCTTAAACTTCATCTTCATTTGATTACATCTATGAAGACTCTATTTCCAAATAAGTTACATTCGCAGGTACCAGGGACATTGAGCATATCTTTTGGTAGATACACAGTTCAGCACAGCACAGTCCCTTTATGTTTAACACAGCTACTGCTTCTGCCAAGAGCATAGGGCAAAGCACATGGTGAGAGCCTTCTGGTGGCTTCTCCCCTTGGTTAATACAGATCTTAGAGTTCCATGGTGGTTTATGCTGTCGCTTAGAAAGAACCAGATTAAAATGAGTATATTCTTATCACTCCAGAGTGGTTAAGAAGTTATTCCCTTTCTACTCTTTCGGAGGGGATTTTTGTATGCTTTTAGATTCTAGAAGGTTCTTGGGTATGTCTTACTGCTACTAAGCTCCATGGCCTTCATTTTTATCTTTTTGTCTGGTCAAGGTTTTCTCCTTCCTCCACACTCTCCACCCACCACCCTCTGACCAGGGTTGTCCGTAAAAAGGACAAATCAACTCAAGCACTATTCTTCTGATCAAACACCCACAAAATCATTTTACAGATGCTGATTGCCTATAAAATGGGAAGTTTATGATCATTGTGGCTCTGTTAAAAAAAGGAAAAACAGCAAGCCAGTCATAGCTACTGGGTAGGCAAATAAGAGATATCTGTCTGCAACAGTCAAGGATAGAACAGAAGCCAAGCTCTTCGGTCTGGATTTCAAAGCTCCTACCACCATCGTGTCTTCAGCCTGTATCTGCAAGTCTTATCACTAGGATCCCTATGTCCCACCTGCCCACGTGACCCCATGGAAAAAGCCTGGACTTTCGTGCTACTTCACAGTTCAGGAATGTACTCCTCTGCATCTTGATGTTCCCTAATCTTTACCAAGATAGTCCAGTGTAAACCAATCAACTTCCTAGACCCCATCCCCAAAGGCTCAGTGGAAATACCACACATTCCATGAAGCTGCCTCCAAGACCTTACCCTTCTCACTTGCCCTTCTCACTTCCTCTGTATCTCCCTCCGCACATGTTTTCAGGTACAAAAGCACCTTACATTCCCATCTAGTTTGCATAAGAGTAGAGGCTCCATCTTACTTGCCATCACATTGCCATATCTCAGACAGTTTCTTGGGAGAAAGACATTTTAGGGCGTTGGCATGGTGTGTTCAATGGAAAGATCTGCTCACAAGCAAAATTTTCAATCCCACATTTACCCACAAATCAATCAAGACATATGCATTTAGACTCAATTGTGGGGTCAGGTCTCTTGTTGTTATTTAATCACTAAGTCGTGTCGGACTCTTTTGTGACCCCAGGGACTGTAGATTGCCAGGCTCCTCTGTCCATGGAATTTCCCAGGCAAGAATACTGGAGTGGGTTGCCATTTCCTTCTCCAGGGGATCTTCCCGACCCAGGAATCAACCCCATGTCTCCTGCTGTAGCAGGCAGATTCTTTACCACCAAGCCACCGTGAAGTAACTCTCTCATAGTGAAGGAATGTTCCTGGACCATTCTCTCCTTCACTAGCCAGAAATCCTTGACTCCTTATAATTACTGAAAAATTTACAGATGTGAAATAACACCAGCTTTGATTCTCTGTCGTTACTAATGACCACAGTAGCTGGATCAGAAAAAAAAAAAAAAATGCAGTTACACAATAGATATACTAAACCCATTCTACAGTGAGATTATTGTTCTAATCATATACAGTCTGATGTTGCTCTGATGTTTGTTACCTTACAAAGATGGCTTTTTAACTTTTGAGCTTCTTAGCAATGAAGGATTATGTTACTATCAGGATGATGAGTTCTGCTCATCTGAAAAGTGTACCAAGAGTTTATTGGGTGCAGTGATTCATGACTCACCAAGAGGGCAATAAAAGTGAGGTCCCCCATACACTGAGCTTTTCCTGGAGTTTTGGGGCCTGCCCAGCTTTTTTAAAAAATTTTGTGATCCACTGCTCTTCACATGGAAGTTCTTTTCATACTCGTGGGTACCAGATCAATTCTGTTAGGTAGGGCTGAGTGTTGTGAAATGTAAGGAAAAGATGTAATAATTACCTGTACTTATCCTGTCAGTCATTCCAATCACCAGACGATGATATGAACACAATGAGAAAGAGATCCTGCCTGACTCCTCTCTGAATTAGAGAAACTGGAAGAATTCCCTCAGCTCATCTGACACTCCCATGTGAAAAGTGTTCAGCTCCTGATGATATCACGGGACTTTTGGTGGCTGTGTTTATTTTGATTGGGGCTTTTGCTTTGAAACAGAATAAAAAGTAAAATCTGACCTTCCCATGCTTCTGTCTTCTGGGTGTTTGTTCAATACTCTTCTGGGTGTGCCCGTTATTTGAGACTTCCTCTCTCTTCCCCTGACCCTTCAGCCAAATGGCCCTGGTCTTCCTGATCAGGGCCCTATTCCTCTCCCTCTCCTCACGCCTCACTCACCATGTCCCAGAAATTCTGGTAGCCTGACTCTCAGTCTTTAGAAATGTATGCTCTCCAAGCACCTGAAAGAGTGCCCCTATAAGCAGACCTCTTTACAAAAGAAAATCTGCAACCATTTTGCCCAAATTAAAGAGGTGTTCCTTTCATGGATTTGTGGTCTTCTCTCAACAGCTGCTCAGAGTCAGCAAGGCAAGGTGGGAAAAAAGGATATCTATGAGCAGGAAATTTTGTTACAGTCTCAAAGTCATCCCCTGAAGGCGTCTGCCTTTTTACCCTCAAATAGAGGCTCCGTTGCCGGTCGTTTATTAACTTTCTCTAAAGCAGTCATTCCCAGATTTGGGGACTTCACAGAAGTCCTACTTTTAATGTTGGGATACTTTTAAGAAGTATGATTTTCAACTCAGTGGGGTTGGTCTAATTTTCCTAGTAAGAATGTTAAAATATAGTAATAACTAATGATTATTCTTGCCATTATCTTGTGAAAAGAAGGTCACTTGAATATCAGAAAAGAATTGACATGGTCTCATCATGAAGGCAGTTCTTTAATTATATAAATTTAATTTTATGCTCATATTTCCCTCCTATCCAAGACTGGTGAATCTTTGGTCCTGACCTGATGCTGGCCCAGGGACCAGCACTTGGAAACCATCACTCTGGATGTTGACATGTCTGGCCAAAGCTGTGATTAACCACCTCCACTCTGCAGGTCATGGTAAACAAAGTTCAGTATGGGTGCATTTATTCATTCAGTCATTCCAAAGTGGTCAGAGAGAAATTGGACCAGCGAGCCAGACATACCTTCACCCAGACTCAATTCCATCACTTGCTTAGGTATGCCACTAAACATTCCTAAGCTCCCATTACCATGTCTATGAAGGGGAGAGACAGCGAAAATTCATGGAGTTGTTAAGAGGAATAAATGAGGATTAGCAAAAGGGTGTTTGAGTAAACAAATTGGTCATTTGTTCCAACAAACCAGTCATTTGCTAGATCTGGAGTTGTCTCACATGTCAGACATTGTCAAAGACCTCAAAGACACAGAGTCAAAAGTCACCATTTTGTCTTCAAGGAGCTCATGGTGTAAAGGAGAAGACCCACAAGAAGATGGCTGGATTCAATGAAACCAGTGCTAAAACAGAGGTAAAGATTGGAAGCCATGGGTCTTGTAGAAGATTGAGAGCACACAAAAAAAGAGAAGTAGGGTAGGTGGAATCAGAACAAAGTGCAAGAGACGCAAGAGACGTAGGTTCAATCCCTCAGTAGGAAAGATCCCCTGGAGGAGGGCATGGCAACCCACTCCAGTATTCTTGCCTAGAGAATCCCCATGGATAGAAAAGCCTGGTAAGCGTTCCTTTACAGTTGCAAAGAGTCAGACACAACTGAGCAACTAACTAGATGAGTCCGAGATTGATCTGTAGTGCTAGACTGGAAATGTGCAGGTTAAAGTCTGGTGGGACAAAAGCCCCTGGGTCAGCACGTTTATCGGTTGAAGAAGTGGTTCATCAAAGCAGTAATTTCCCTCTGTCTTACTGTCTCCATTCTGTTTGGGTTGCCCTGAGAAGATTCTTCACTGTGAATTCTGACCAGAAGAAAATGAATTCTTAGCGAAAAAAAGAAAAGAAAAGTTAGAGCTGCTAGCCTTGGGAAAATCCTGAACGTAGATCTTTAGAGAAAACCAGAGTATTTGAGTGAGTGAATCCCAGGGTATTTCCTTGCTCCTTGCTACTCAAAGTGTAGTCCTCCACCCAGCAGGATCCACGTCATCCGGGAACTTGCCAGAAATGCAGAATTTCAGGTCCCAACCAAGAGCGACTGAATGAAAGACTGCATTTCCACAAGCTCCCCAGGGTCTGGGCAACTACACAAATGATCTGAGATACACATCCCTAGCCTCACTCTTAGTGAAAAAACAAAGATCTGAGACATGCTACCCTAACCTCACTCTTAGTGAACAAGGTCTGAGACACTCTACCCTAGCCTAACTCTCAGTGAACAAAAGACAACCAGTGGACCGGAAGTGATGATCATCAAAATCCTCCTACTGACTTGGATCGACTTTACTTTCATTTTTTGGCATTCATTTCTTACCACCATGCATTAAAGAATAATACATAGAGAACAGAGAACAGGGCTACCCCAGAGGTATGTGACTTCAAACTGCCCGATTATCTTACATTACACATTGAAGTTGCATAACATTTACTTGCATGTATATCCATGATCTTATTTATATTCCCAAACAACTCGTAATTGTGTTTTGCTTTGTTTTTAACACAGTGGAAGGCTAGAGCTCAGAGACTTTAGATGGCTTGCTGGGTCCACATACATCGTCAGGTTCCAAGTCCAGGGTCCCTCCCTGAAGCCGAGCAATGCATCATCTGCCACAACGGAAAAGACAGGCCACGTGAACTAGTCGCAATGGCCTTTATTTCCAGTCCCGTAACTAGCAGGCCCATTCAGGCCACAATTCTGAGCTGCCAGTCAAGCCTACTGCTTGCTGCTTTCAGTACATGGACTGGAAGCCTAGCTCTGGGTCCCCTAATTGTCAATGGCTAGCTCAGAAAGATCTGAAGTAGTCACCCGGTCCTGTGAGCCAGGACTATTACACTCTTGTTTGTCTTCTTCTCAAGCCCACCTGATGCCTTAAAGACACAGAGTCAAAAGTCACCACTTTTTCCTTCAAGGAGCTCATGGTTTAAAGAAGACCCACAAGCGGAGGGCCAGATTCAGTGAAACCAATGTTAAAAGAGGGGGAAAGATCGGAAGCCACTGGGCTTGCAGCCCATTGAGAGCACAAAGAAAAGAGAAGGGCAGGTTGAGTCAGAGCGAAATCTTAATGGATATGCAATGAAACAAAGCGAAAGAATTACTGGGCCCTTAGATGAGCACTAGATTGAGCTGGGTTTTGTTTGTTTGGTTTTTAAAGTCACTCTATCGTGTCTGACTCTTTGAGACCCCATGGACTGTAGCCTGCCAGGCTCCTTTACCCATGGAATTCTCCGGGCCAGAATACTGGAGTGGGTAGACATTCCCATCTCCAGGGGATCTTCCCAACCCAGGGATCGAACCCAGGTCTCCCACATTGCAGGTGGATTCTTTACCAGTTGAGCTACCGTGGAAGCCCAGATTGAATTGAGTCAGTTCAGTTCAGTCACTCAGTCGTGTCCAACTCTTTGTGACTGCACAGACTCTAGCACGCCAGGCCTCCCTGTCCATCACCAACTCCTGGAGCCTACTCAAACTCATGTCCATCATGTCAGTGATGCCATCCAACCATCTCATCCTCTGTCGTCCCCTTCTCCTCTTGCCTTCAATCTTTTCCAGCATCAGGGTCTTTTCCAATGAGTCAGTTTTTCACATCAGGTGGCCAATCCTTGCAGTCCAAGGGATTCTCAAGAGTCTTCTCCAACACCACAGTTCAAAAGATCAATTCTTCGGCGCTCAGCTTTCTTGATAGTCCAACTCTCCCATCCATACATGACTATTGGAAAAACCATAGCTTTGACTAGACAGACCTTTGTTGGTAAAGTAATGTCTCTGCTTTTTAATATGCTGTCTAGGTTAGTCATAGATTTTCTTCCAAGGACAAGCATCTTTTAATTTCATGGCTTGCAGTCACCATCTGCAGTGATTTTGGAGCCCCCCAAAATAAAGTATCTCACTGTTTCCATTGTTTCCCCATCTATTTGCCATGAAGTGATGGGACCAGATGCCATGATCTTCGTTTTCTGAATGGTGAGTTTTAAGCCAACTTTCTCACTCTCTTTCACTTTCATCAAGTGTTTCATTTAGTTCTTTGCTTTCTGTCATAAGGGTGGTATCATCTGCATATCTGATGTTATTGATATCTCTCCTGGAAATCTGGATTCCAGCTTGTGCTTCATCCAGCCAGGCATTTCACATGATGTACTCTGCATATAAGTTAAATAAGCAGGGTGACAATATACAGCCTTGACGTACTCCTTTTCCAATTTGGAACCAGTCTATTGCTCCATAACTATGAGAGTGCAGGCTCCAGCCCTGGATCTGCAACTCTAAATTCAAAGTCCTGAGAACTGAAAGTGTTTTCATAACTGATGTGGTGGCAACATCTGAACTGCCTTATTTGGTGGCCAAACTGATCTACTGATGTGATGTGAAGTATCACCTTTGTCCTGCTTCCTGTGACTATTCATACATTTTGCTGCAGAAATATTTCTGTGTTTCATTATCAGGTGCTGCTTAGATTTCACTGAGGTGTGAGATAACCTTTTAAACTCTGAAAAATTTTACAGTCCACAACATATCTTATCTGAAAGGTTTCAGATGAGGGACTGTGCCTCTCCCTGTACTTTGGGGGGAATCCCTTCTGGTTGCAGAGCCTCATTTTCAGAGCCTCGGACAATTGTCCAAGGGGCCAAACCAGGCCATCTCAGAGGTCAATTTCTGTTCTGTTGTCCCCTGATATTAACCCAAGACAGTCAGTATTTATTATTTTGCTCTTTCTTTTAAATTTAGCATCACTATTTTTGCACCAGGCAAAGCGACTCACTGCTGCCTCTGCCTTGGGATGAAGGCCAAGTATTGGTGGCTGGAAGTGAGGGTAGCCCCTGGTGACTAGAGGAGGGAGGGACCTGCTTCAACTCACCAGCAGGAAAGGGGCAGAGGAAGGAGTAGGGCGGGCACACCCAGACACATCAGCCTCGAGGATAATTCTGTTCTTGGGGGCTTGGGAGGGGGACAAAGCACCAGCCTGGAGGCCATTCAGACTCTGGGCCGAGGCAAGGCCAAAGCTCAATACTGAGGTCTATCCAGGGCTCTGAGGAGTTGCTGAATTGCTGAATCAGAACACCACTTGTGGGGTGGGGTCAGCCTGAGGGGTCTGCAGCTGGTGAGGCCTGGGATCTGAGGGCCCGAAACGGGTCAGGCTGGTGAGAGCTGAAGGCTGTGATCAACCATCTCCCACAAATGAGGAACCAGGAGAGGCCCTGCCATCGCTTTGTTCCCCTGCTCTCCCGTGGAGCAGCCACCGAGGACACGTGCAAGACCAAAACCAGCCTCGGCTTCCAGCCAACAGCCCTCAGGCAGCAGCTCCTAGGGGCTGTCAGCCAGATGCCAGAGGGAAGAGGTGGAGAGCCAGGGGCAGATGTGAGAGGGAAGAGGTGGAGAGCCAGGGGCAGATGTGAGAGGGAAGAGGTGGAGAGCCAGGGGCAGATGTGAGAGGGAAGAGGTGGAGAGCAAAGGCTAGATGTGAGAGGGAAGAGGTGGAGAGCCAGGGGCAGATGTGAGAGGGAAGAGGTGGAGAGCCAGGGGCAGATGTGAGAGGGAAGAGGTGGAGAGCCAAGGCGGGCGCTGGAGCATGGCTTCCAGGGCAGAGTGAGCACATGGTGGGGCCCAGGGACCAGCGGTCCGGGTGACACTGGCACGGGGGAGCTCTACTTCTCCCTGAGTCTCCCTCGTCCCGTTCATACAGGGGGGGTGGATCAGTCCCCTTCCCTGGGACAGGTAAGGGGGCCAGCACTGAGGTAGTCCCCAGGGCCCTCGCTGCCGTCTTGGAGCCTTCTTATGAGTCATGGGCCCTTTGGGAGTTGGCTGAAGGCATGGGCTTTCTCCCCAGAAAAGGGCAAAAACTGCCATCATCTTAGACTTCACGGGCGCCCTGGTTGGGAGTCAGGTTGTGGGAGTGGCCAGTGCTGGGAGATGACATGCTGGGCTGGAAGCCTGATCCTGCTGCTGTCTGCAGAATGGCTCCCTGAGGAAGCCCAGCAGGGTGGCGCAGCACTCAGAATACCATGTCAAATTCTTGACACCGAATTTTTAAACCCAACAATCTGTAGGTACACGATTTCATTTTGGGGTGACAAAAATGCTGTGTGATTCTGTTATAATGATGGCCACACAAGCTGTGAATACACTAAATGTGTTAGTCGCTCGGTCGTGTCCGACTCTTTGCCACCCCATGGACTGCAGCCCACCAGGCTCCTCAGTTCATGGAATTTTCCAGGCAAGAATACTGGAGTGGGTTGACATTCCCTTCTCCAGGGGATCTTCCCGACCCAGGGGTTGAACCCAGGTCTCCCTGCATTGCAGGCAGATTCT
>SJYV01019528.1:373553-452428 GCA_006410875.1 Neotragus pygmaeus
CATGATGTACTCTGCATATAAGTTAAATAAGCAGGGTGACAATATACAGCCTTGACGTACTCCTTTTCCAATTTGGAACCAGTCTATTGCTCCATGTCCAATTCTAACTATTGCTTCTTGACCTGCATACAAGTTTCTCAGGAGGCAAGTCAAGTGGTTTGGTATTTCTATCTCTTTCAGAATTTTCCACAGTTTATTGTGATCCACACAGTCAAAGGCTCTGGCATAGTCAATAAAGCAGAAATAAATGTTTTCTTTAATAAACTTTCTTGCTTTTTCCATGATCTAGCAGATGTTGGCAATTTGATCTCTGGTTCCTCTGCCTTTTCTAAAACCAGCTTGAACATCCGAAAGTTCACAGTTCACATATTGCTGAAGCCTGTCTTGAGAATTTTGATCATTTCTTTGCTAGCTTGTGAGATGAGTGCAATTGTGCTGTAATTTGAGCATTCTTTGGCATTGCCTTTCTTTGGGATTGGAATGAAAACTGACCTTTTCCAGTCCTGTGGCTACTGCTGAGTTTTCCAGACTTGCTGACATATTGAGTGCAGCACTTTCACAGCATCATCTTCCAGGATTTGAAATAGCTCAACTGGAATTTCATCACCTCCACTAGCTTTGTTCGTAGTGATACTTCCTAAGGCCCACTTGACTTAGCATTCCAGGATGTCTGGCTCTAGGTGAGTGATCACAGCACTGTGGTTATCTGGGTCATGAAGATCTCTTTTGTATAGTTCTTCTGTGTATTCTTGCCACCTCTTCTTAATAATTGAACTAACAATTGAACTGGGTAGGTAAATCTAAATGCCAGGGATTTCTGAGGAACAGATGAGAAAAGTTCTCATAACCTTGGGGCAGGATTGAGTGGGTGAATCAGAAACATCTTGTGGGAACAGAGACCCTGAACAGAGCAGCTGGCAGAGGCAGGATTTGAGGAACCAGACTGGAGCTCTCGCCTCGCCCAGCAGAACAAGCTGAATCCTGAAGGCAGCAGGAAGGGCGTATGGGCCGCCTGGCTTGGCATGGAGAGAAGGGGGCTGTGGACCCTCAGAATCATCTAGGCTTATGCTGGGGACTAGACACTGGACAGCTCTTTGGATCTTCTCAGGGATACTCCAAAGTCAGTGTTATAACTCACATTTCACAGTTGAACAGATGGAGGTCAAGTTCAATCAACGGCCAAGGTCACAGAGCCAGTGAGTGGCAGAATGAGTTTCAGCCCTGGTGAGTCTGATGCAGAGCATGTTCTCTTTCTGTGAGATGTCAATGCCTGCAAGGGAGGATTGCAGAATGAGCATCCTCGCCTCTCTCTCATGCACTTCCGGAAACTTCTGACACACGTGTGTTACAGTCTCTTGATTATGGTGTTGTGTGTTAATTTACAAAACTAAACATCAGCGGGAAGACTATATCCTGGGCCTCTGAGTCCTTCCCACCACTTTGGGAGTCTAACACTGTGTCAAGATTTCTACAGAGCCTCCAAAAATCTA
The DNA here is from genome assembly GCA_006410875.1 of Neotragus pygmaeus. NCBI lineage: Eukaryota > Metazoa > Chordata > Mammalia > Artiodactyla > Bovidae > Neotragus > Neotragus pygmaeus. Next base: position 375,044 of record SJYV01019528.1, read on the forward strand.
TGTCCACATCTTAAACCTCAGAAGCTATGACTGTGACCTTATTTGGAGAAACAGATCTTTGCTGGGCCCTAAATCCAAGGGACTTCCCAGATGACACTAGCGGTAAAGAACATGCCTGCCAATGTAAGTAGAGGCCAGAGACAAGGGTTCAACCCCTGGGTGGGGAATATCCTCTGAAAGAGGGCCTGGCAGCCCACTCCAGCATCCTTGCCTGGAGGATCCCATGGGCAGAGGAGCCTGGAGGGTTATTGCCCATGGAGTCGCAAAGAGTCAGACATGACTGAAGCGACTTAGCAAGCATGCATGCCAATCCAAGGATAAGGTCCTTATCAGAAAAAGTCGGAGGAGATTTGAGACTCGGGAGACTCAAGGGAGAAGCCACATGAAGACACCGCAGAGATCAGAACTGTGAAACCATGAGCCAGGGAACGTCTCAGCCTCCATCAGTGGGAAGGGCAGGGCCTGGCCTCATTGATTTCCAACTTCAGGCCTCCAGGATGGCTGGAGAATAAATGCCTGTTGTCTTCAGAACCCCAGTCTGTGGCGTTTTGTCATGGCGGCCACAGGAAACAAATTCACACTGAAACGAAAGACCTTTCATTTTGTAACAACCGCCCACCAACTGTGCTGCTGCCTACAGCCTGCTGCTGTTGTTGTTTAGNCCCCACCGGCCCATTCACAGTGAGCCACGTAGTAACACTGTACCAGGCCCAGACGTAGGACTATAAAGCTGCAATTTATATCTAGTCTGCTCGATTTGGGAGGGCTTACTGACCACTTCAAAATCGGACACCGACATCTGGGTCTAAATCTTCCATCAAAACTGTCTGTTAGGGCTTCCCTGGTGGAACAGTGGGTAAGAATCCACCTGCTAATGCAGAAGACACTGGTTCAATCCCTTGTCTGGGAAGATTCCACGTGCCCCAGAAAATGGAAGTCCTCAAACTGCAACTACCTAGCCTGTTCCCCTAGAGCCTATGCCCTGCCACAAAGGAAGCCACTGCTGTGAGAAGCGCACCGCAACTAGAGAATAGCCCCACTCACCCAACTAGAGGAAGCCCCCAAGCAGCAGTGAAGACCCAGGGAAACCCAAAAATAAAAATAAAATTAATTAATTAAAACCCTTCCTCACTTTATCCAAGAAATTGGTTATACTAAGTGCATGATATTGGATAATTCTTTGTGACCCGTGTATTGATATTCTCAAGTGGCTCAGTGGTAAAGAATCCACCTGCAAATGCAAGAGATGCAGAAGATAGGAACCCAATTCTTGGGTTGGGAAGATCCCCTGGAGTAGGAAATGGCAATCCACTCCAGTATTCATGCTTGGAAAATTCCATGGACAGAGGATCCCGGTGGGCTACAATCCATGGGACTGTAAAGAGTCGGACATGACTAAGAAAAAGAGCACACACACGGTGTATTAATAGACAATTCTTTGAAGTCAGTCTTACACAAAGATTTATGACAGCTGTTGCCAGATGAAGTCCATTGCTGTCTTTCCAACTGGATGCCATTGGGCTCCTCAAATCAAGGAATGGAACAGGAGAGTCCTAGATGTATGATCTTAAGCATGATCTTTTATTCTGTCCTTTGCAGCAGATGTTCCTTGAGGGCGTGTGTGTGCTCAGTCGCTTCAGTAGTGTCCGACTCACTGTGACCCTATGGACTGTAGCCCACCAAGGATGCACTGTCCATGGGATTTTCAAGGCAAGAATACTGGAGTAGGTAGGCATTCCCTCCTCCAGGGAATCTTCCTGACCTAGGGACTGAACTTAGTGTCTCTTGAGTCTTCCACATTGCAGACAGGTTCTTTACCCTTAGCACTACCTGGGAAGCCCATCCTTGAGGGTAGTTTGAACATATTCATTTATGATCAGTAGCAGAAAATAGCAAACCAGACATGTATGTGACTTTTAGTTTCTGTTTTTGCATTCAGTTCAGTTGCCATCCAACCATCTCATCCTCTGTCACCCTCTTCTTCTGCCTCAATCTTTCCCAGCTCAGTAGTGTCCGACTCTTTGCGACCCCATGAATCGCAGCACGCCAGGCCTCCCTGTCCATCACCAACTCCCGGAGTTTACTCAAACTCATGTCCATCGAGTTGCTGATGCCATCCAGCCATCTCATCCTCTGTTGTCCCCTTCTCCTCCTGCCCCCAATCTCTCCCAGCATCGGGGTCTTTTCCAATGAGTCAACTCTTCACATGAAGTGGCCAAAGTATTGGAGTTTCAGCCTCAGCATCAGTCCTCCCAATGAATATTCAGGATTGATTTCCTTTAGGATGGACCGGTTGGATCTCCTTGCAGTCTAAGGGACTCTCAAGAGTCTTCTCCAACACCACAGTTCAAAAGCATCAATTTTTCGGTGCTCAGCTTTCTTCACAGTCCAACTCTCACATCCATGCATGACCACAGGAAAAACCATAGCCTTGACTAGACGGACCTTTGTTGGCAAAGTAATGTCTCTGCTTTTCAATATGCTATCTAGGTTGGTCATAACTTTCCTTCCAAGGAGTGAGCATCTTTTAATTTCATCGCTGCAATCACCATCTGCAGTGATTTTGATATTAGTGTCTTCAAAACTGGGTATTAATGATTTCAGGCATAAAATCACAGTATTGCTGGTCTTTTATGAAATTGTTTTGGGAAGAGTAAATTTTACCATGCTTTGAAATCAGTGCTAACTTGTACTTCTAAGGAAGTTTCATAAATATTTTTTAGAATTCATTTTCTTTTTATGAACTTATATATGGCCATTGTGTTTAATACTGAAAAGTATAAAGGAAATAACACTATGCAGCTATAACTAACCGCTGTTAATATTGAGCTTATTTTTTCCAGCATTGTTTCCTGTAGGTACACAATTTTTTTTCTTACACAATTGGATATAGGGTCTGTAGATCTTATAATGATGTTGTTGTTTTTCAGTTGCCAAGTCACACCGGACTCTTCTTGACACCATGGATGGCAGCATGCCAGGCTTCCCTGTTCCTCACCATCTCCTGGAGTTTGCAACAGTTCATGTCCATTGAATTGGTGATGCTATCCAACCATCTCATCCTCTGTCACCTTCTTCTTCTGCCTCAATCTTTCCCAGCATCAGGGTCTTTTCCAATAAGTCACCTGTTAGCATCTGGTAGGAGAAGGCAATGCACCCCACTCCAGTATTCTTGCCTAGAAAAATCCCGTGGACAGAGGAGCCTGGTAGGCTGCAGTCCACGGGGTCACTAAGAGTCGGACACGACTGAGCAACTTCACTTTCACTTTTCACTTTCATGCACTGGAGAAGGAAATGGCAACCCACTCCAGTGTTCTTGCCTGGAGAATCCCAGGGACGGGGGAGCCTGGTGGGCTGCCATCTATGGGGTCGCACAGAGTCAGACACGACTGAAGCCACTTAGCAGCAGCAGCAGCAGCATCTAGTAATGATCATTAGCCAAAAGCAATCAACTCTAAACTAAAAACTTTGTACATTGAAAGTAAAGCTGTACCCTCTGAAAGATAATACTCTGAATCTAATGTAAATGATTTTGTGACCTCTTCATGGCTTCTGGGTAGTTTAGAAAAACTTCCTATTCATTACTATCACCAGTAGTCTGGAGTTATGTTTTCAAACAACTGCTAGGTTAAAAAGAGGAAGAGACAGAGAGAAAGGCCAACAACTCCCTATGAAATCTGATTTTGAATCTTTGACAGAAAAAAACAAAAGTAACAGTTCCATTCAATTTCACATTGTCATAGTGTGACTGAAATGCAAAGCCAGATGACACAATTAAATCATTTACTTAAAAAAAAAAAAAGCACATTTAGAATACTCATACAAGGATGATGACCTCTCATTGATTCACTGAAACTTTCTCACTGTTCCTTCCTAAGACCAAAGCTGTGTGTTTGCAGCAGCAATGGCCGTGTGGTTGGTCCTTGTCCAGGGACCAACCAAGGCAAACTGAACTTACTGAGGATCGATTGAGAACCTTATCAACTCCGGATTCTAGACAAAGGTCGGTGTAATTAGACTGCTTTAAGTAAAATTGCTAGTCGGCAGAATGGATAAACCATGAGGTAATATTTGCTTTCGAAAAAAACTCCTTCCCTGAATATCCTTTAAATAATAGGCTCTCTTGATCCACTTAAAACAAGATCCAACAACAGTAAAACATACCTTTGAGGAACTTCCTATTGAAGAGAGTCCTGTACACAAGAACTTCCTGTTTTGCTGGAAAATCTCTTAAATAATACTATTTGACACATATAACACAACAAATAATTACCAGAATTTTAATTATAGGGCATGTAATATGATGTTACAGCAGAGCTGCAAGGTAAATTAGCTTCCTATTTCTCAAGGCCTTGTTCTGTTTGGAATTTTAAAAGGTCTTTTAAAATTAAAAAAAAAAAATAGAAATGTTTCATGGAAGTAAGGAAAACATCTAATATTTTCAAATAATTGTGAAATACCTGAACCCAGGAGGTGGAGGTCGTTAGCTTACCATGAATGCAAGCTTAACAACCCTAAATGGGAGGTAACAGGCTTGTGCCTGGGTGTACAATTACTTTATTACTTCTAATAATTAATTTATTTAATATGCTAAGTAAACTTTAAGAGATGGGGGAGGGAGTGCAAAATAATATGAGAAAGACAGGCTGAAAAACATGCAGACATACCAACCCCTCATTCAAAAATTACGAATTTCCGGAGGCAGAGCATTTAACAGGGTACAGCTCCAAGTGCAGGGCCTTTGCGAGCACACAGGTTACACGCCTATGAATCTAGACGTGCACACGAGGCCTTCAGTGTCCTTTAAGGTACAGTGATTTCCACGCACCCTCTCCCTTCATGAGATGCCTGACGTTGTGGGCCTGGGCCCTCGGGTCACAGCGCACCAGTGCAGAGCCATGCTGGATGCCGGCGTCTGCTGCCTGGCTCACAGTTTTGAATTTCTAGGTAAAACATTCAGCACAGCTCTTATTTATCCCGAAATCACTGGGGCAAGTGTCATAAAACAGATTTTTCTTTCCTTCTCCTTCTATATGAAAAAGAGACACACTTCTCGAGTTTTGCTTTGTTGTTTATAATCGTGACGTCTGCAGAGGAACCTCAGCTCACAGTTGGCAAAGTCGGCTGGGAACCGGCCTGGGCCCCCCAAAAGCCGGCGCGCCCAGCCTCGGCGCCTTTGGGCACAATGCCCGCGGCCCTGCGCGCATTCCACGCCCTCCCCGCCTGCGCCCCGGGATGCGGGTCCCCGTCGCCCCTGGACACCCTGAGAGAGAGATGCTCGTTTTCTGGGTGTCTCCCACCCGCCCAGAGCGAAGCCTCCATCTCTCCCGGGCCCCTAGCTGTCCGGATGGGCCCCAAGCAGGTCCCCGCTCCACTCTAGGCGGCCACCCGGGGATGGAGCTGGCGCGGCGCCCGCTATGGGAGGTGGGGTCCTCCCAAACCCGCTCCCTCCCGGCCCCTGCGCGCCCCATCCCTTCCCGAGCATCCGCGCACCAGCCGCCCATCTCCACACGTCCCGGCTCTTCTCGGGACAGCGCGGGGAGCCCAGANCACCACAATTCAAAAGCATCAATTCTTTAGTGCTCAGCTTTCTTTATGGTCCAACTCTCACATCCATACATAACTCCTGAAAAAAAACTATAGTGCCACCATCCATGGGGTCACAAAGAGTTCAACATGACCGTGAGACTGAATTGAACTGAACTGAACAAGTGAGAAACCTGAACATTAACATATAATTTCTTAGTATGTAGTAAAGACTCAAACAGTACATTGTAAAGTAAAACAAGAATTAAGTAATCTTTAGATTGGTCTATTATATTTAACACTGAAAATGCATGTCTTATATCAGGGTTTTGGTTAATTTTCTTTAAAAGTCTTTTATCACAAAAACTATTTTAGTTAATACTAATTTATATCTAAGTCCTCTTACCAGTTCCTTATTTTGATCATCAAAATACCAAAATATTATTCTTGACTAAAAAAAATGGTCTTATTTTGGTTGACCTTGATTATTTACTTGCATATAGAAAGAAGTTTTTAAAATTATGGGTCAAACCTTCCCTCCTCCACGTTTTCAAGTAAACTAGAAATCTTAGGCCTTCTAGAAGTTAGTTCCTAATCCCTTTGAGACTGGAACCATCCAGCAGGTTTCCCGGAAGGACCTAGTAGGCAATGGATCAGCATTTAAAGTGTTGTCTTGTTAACGGTGAATTGTCATAGCTGAAAAAAGAGATGTGTACCTTGGATGTCCTATTAAATCACGGCGAAAAAAGGACATATTCTTAATGAAGCTATGCAAATAATATGTTGCCATTAAAAGTAAGGAGATGCTATAAAATACAATGTTTTGAATTCTCAAAAAACACTGAAAATAAAATACTGTTTAAATAATGTGCTTCAGGTTTTTTAAACACACAGTCTAAATTTTAAAATTTTATTATCAGAGATAAATTATAAAAAGAAGGGAAGTGCTCTGTCATATATCCATCAGAAAATAAAACACTGAAACCACATCGCTATTCTAAATAACTGCTATCCATCAGTAATTTCCCTCATGAATTCTTTCAGTCCTCTGTTTTCATAAAGTCATCTGCTCCTGAACCAAAGAGAAAACCTTGAAATAACAAGATTTAAAAATAACTAGTATGGTCCCTGCTTTATAGGAGTACATTGAAGCAAGTGTTAGAGTAAAACAAAAACCACCTAGAGAAGAGACTACATGGCTGTGATTAGCTTACTACAGAAACAGGAATCACAGTAGAAGAGAGTAAAGTTCTGCATTTGGTTGCAATACTTCATTATTTTATAAAGACTTTATCAGTGTTTCACCCCAGGGCATGTACATATCACAGTCCTGATGATCTCCGATCTACTAGGTAATATATTCAATTTCTGAAGGGCTTCCCAGGTGGCTCAGTAGGCAAAGAATCAGCTCGCAATGCAGAGACCAGATCGGGACCATCCCCTGAAGATGGAAATGGCAACTCACTTCTGTATTCTTGCCTGGGAAATCCCATGGACTGAGAAGCCTGGAGGGTACAGTCCATGGGGTAGAAAGGAATCGGACATGACTGAGCAACTAAATCACTGCCACCATCACAGTCTCTGAAATATTTATGTCAAAAGTATTCACTTTACCTCTTTAAAATTAACTGGAAGCCTGAACTTTTTAGATTTGACGACTCTTTTCATGTAGCTTATATGTTTGTGTGAAGCTAATGAAAAAATATGCAAACAAGTCTAATTTCTTTTAGCATCATTTTTTATAAGGTGAAACTCTATGATTTTCCCAGGAATCCTCTAGAAATCTGAAATATACTCTTTTTTGTCCTAAAACAAATCCTAAAAAAAATATTTTTTTCCAAATTCAATGTATAATTTGGGGTAGGGAAAATTTTAAATGTTATCAGAGAATATTTGGTCACCTGATTAAGATAGGAAATCAATGCTGGGAGTGAATGGCAGCTGAGCTGTCTATTGCTCTAGGAGACAAGATAGCATGTAAACTAAACAGGAGATGTTGAAATTGAAAGGAAGTTTAACCCCTTCAAAGAGAGAAACAGGCTGTTTCAAGCATGTTAAAATATCAAATTTCCTATAAGAAGATTCACAAATGGTGAATAATGATCTTTTTATTACTCCTTATAGCAGAACAAATATTATCAGATTGATTTGCCATTTTAACAAATAAAAAGAGAAAACTCTAAATTTTAGTCTTGTTTTAATATAACATTTGGCAATAAAGAATTCAAAATGTTTTAACAAGTAAAGCCATTTTAGCCATATTATAATACATATCATTTTGTCTCTGACACTGATCATTTGCAGCTTTTATAATCAAAAGAAAATAAATACCATTTCCCAAAACCTTCTACACTTTACTATAAAAAATCAAGTTTTTTCCTTCATTATGCTCTTTCATATTTTGAATCTTTTCAAAATTACTTTATCTTTTGAAAGCAAAAATACATCTAAAGCCAGAAATATTGTAGTATAATTTCAACTCCTCCTATTAATTATAACTTTTACCCAAAATAAATCTCCCTCACAGAGAGAACAGAGAGGCAGAAAGTTGAGAACCTATCATGCTTACACCATACCAGTGATGAAGTAATCCCCTAAAGCTATCTACATACCTTTTATAACTTCATAAATAGTATAATTTGTGTCACTCTGCAAGTATACCAAGGTCTTGGTGTTAAATCTTCAAAAAAAGTTTATGTTAATTATTTAAAGCAACTAAGCATTTTCGAAATTATGTTTAAGCTAATACATTTCAAAACATGACTACAAATATGAACATTGGCAGAATAATAATTAAGTAAAACAAAGTTTTATATTTTTTGTACCTCATCTTAAACATTATGTGGAGTAATANTGTTAAATCTTCAAAAAAAATTTATGTTAATTATTTAAAGTAACTAAGCATTTTCGAAATTATGTTTAAGCTAATACATTTCAAAACATGACTACAAATATGAACATTGGCAGAATAATAATTAAGTAAAACAAAGTTTTATATTTTTTGTACCTCATCTTAAACATTATGTGGAGTAATATTAAGCTGTCTAATCAGTAAACAGTGTAAGAGGTTAAGAAAAGTCAAATTAACTACTGTCTTAATGAAGAACTCAAACCTTAATATTTGAAAGGACAAAATTGGGGAAATTAACAATAACACAATAATAGTGGGAGACTTTAATACCGCACTCACACCTATGGACAGATCAANGCCCAGGGAGGAAGGCCCTGCCCCAGGAGCCCCAGCTTCCATGGAGCAGAGGTCAAGTGCAGGGAGCCCAGGTGGATGTTCCCAAGGCTCCCTGCCCTCCAGGCAGGTTCCCCAAGAGGAGCCGGACAACCTGCGGCCAAGGGAGGGGCAGGGAGGAAATGGGGCTCTTCCCACCACTCGAATCCTACTCGAGACGTCACCAAGTCACCACCAAGGAGTGGAGAGGCTGGGGACCCCCAATTCTGATCCTGTTGGGGTGTAGAGGGGTGTGCAGGGGAGACAAGGCCTCCAGCAGCCAGCTTGGGGCACCTTGGGTTTGGGCTTACCTGGGACTGGAGTCGGTGTCATCATTGGAAACATATCCTGCAGGACAGAAAACCTGGAAGAAGGGCTGCTAGCTACCTGAGTCCTCAAACCTGAGCAATGTAGTCCAGAGCTCAGATTTGAAGTCTGAGAGAAGAGGCGGGGCAGGGGAGGTTTGGGAGTGTGAGAGCTCTAGTTTCACGCCCAGCTCTGTCTCTGTTTCCTCTCCTGGGAGATGGGAACCACACTGTCCCCACTCATGGGTCCCCCGGTGGCACTGAATCTGTCTCTTATACACATCTAGATGTGTATAANGTGGTGGCCCACACTCTGCGCCCCGCGCCCAGCTCCTTGCTTCCTCTCTGCCTTGGCCTCAGATGCCCGGGCATTTACTGGATGGGGACAGAGGCGAGTCACCTGCTCCACGAGGCTCTTTTTTAAAATCCTAGAGCATTTGGTGGGGCTGACAGCTTGTCAAAGATGACTTTCTGGCATTCCATTTCTCCTCCTCCCCCCCTCCCCCAATTATTCAGCAGACTTTTCCAGCTTTCCCTGGAAAACGTGAAAAGCCCGGAGGGCTTGGAGCTTCACCTATAGAAAGGTTTTTCGTGCACGGAAGGAGTATTATGTAATTTGTGATTATGTAAACCTCTGGTTTGTGAGTAAAATGTAGTTTCTAATAGCTTGAGTGCCGGCGGTTTTATTTATCCCGAGTCTGTGGTGATGGTGATGATGGGGGGAATTTTGCATTAGAATGTGTTCAAGTTGATTTCCCAGGTACTACTAGTTTTCTTTTGTTTTTTCTTTTTTAAACCTCTTGTATGGATTAGAGGTGTCCCAGATGTGTTCTGATAAGCCAGCCATTGGCCATCTCTAGTTTGAGATGCCTTTTTTTTTTTCCCCCGTCTTGCATCACCAAAGAAGGGGCGCACATTTTTGTTTGTTGCCTTCTCATCCTTGTTTCTTTTTCTTGTTTTCCCCCATTTCTCTCAATGTGGCGTCATTGCAAATCGAGCGCTGCAGACTCCAGCAGCGGGGCTTTGGTGCTTCGCACTCCCCACTCCGCCGGTGGGGACCGTTTTCGCAGGCCTCCTGCGGGATGCGGTTGCATTTTTAAGGCTGGAAGAGTGTTGGGGGGAGGGGCAGCACCTGTCACCTTGGTGGGCAGGTGTCCGAATGGCCCCGGGGAGTGAGTGGGCAGCGCCTGCCGCTGTCGTATCACATTTCTTTTCCTTTAAGTCAAGAGACTTGAAAGGATGTTTGTATAGAAAAAGCATCAATTTAGATGCACCTTTAGTTTTAAAAAAATTAAAGCAATTAGTTTTTCAAAAGGGGATACATTTGACTCCTCCTTTTGGTGAGTATCTGCTTTCCTTTGTCTCTCTGTGCTCAGAACTTTTGACTGAAAGCAACTGTTTAGCTAGGGAATGCTTAGCCCACCTTAAAAGCTACTTTTTTACTTGAAATTTTATTGCGGGCAAGCGTTCACAACGTAGCAAAGCCTCCGGAGACCTCTGTCTAGCTAGGAAGCTAGCTTAGTTCTTTTGATGAAATATTACGTCTTTTCTGTTGCCACTTTGCTCTGCCAGCATCTCCCTAGGGTCCCCCAAGGGCTCCACCTCCCCGCCCCCCTTCTTGCATAATTAAGTGGTGACTTTGGGCATTTCCTCTAAAATTTGAAAAAGTTTTTAGGCCTGAACTTATTACATTGCACATTTTAGGTGAGTTAAGTTCAATGTGTTCACCTTAAACTTTTACTATTTTCTTATCTTTTCGGAGCTGCCCTAAAGGCTCTGAGGTTGCTCAACTGATGCCTTCTTCCTGCACTGTAGTGTGTGTGTGTGTGTGTGTGTGTGTGTGTGTCTGTGTGTCTGTGTGTGTGTGTCTGGGTGTCTGTGTGTGTGTGTGTCTGTGTGTGTGTTTATAAGGATAACTGGAAGAAATGAGTATTCTTTGCCATAATTAAACCACCTGAAACATACCACAGTGTTGCCTCACATTTGCCTTGATTAATGCCTTTAATTAATGCAAGGTGATATAACTAAGAATTTTATTTTAGTGTAAAGAAAGAAGTCTCCCTGAGATCATAAAAGGGAGGCTAGACCGGAGGCAGTCTATCCTGGTGGGTCTAATTGAAACTCATCCTTGAGACGCTAAGCTCCTCCATGTAGGTGACATAAGCAAAGTGCTGAAAGTCATCTTGTTTCACAGAAGCAAGTTTTATCAACAAGTGTTTTGTGTTTTGTTTTTTTTTTGAGGCCCTTATCCCTTAAGTGCCAGTGTATTTATGAGGTTACACGCTGCCTGGTGGTGGAGATAGTTTATCAGAGTTGAGGGCAGAGAGATGGAGGGAAGAAATTGATATGTTTCCAAAACCTTGCTTTGCCTTCCGGCATCAGATGATAATTTGACAAAACAGGGTAGGGTGCAAAGAACAAAACTGACTTTTTCTTACTGTAAAACTGAAGGGGAAGATTAACAGTGTGAGCTAAAGAGTGACCGTGTCTTAGGTGGGTTGTAAATAAACGAATATTTTAGCCCAACTGCTTTGAGGCACAATAAAGAGGAGGGAAAATGATCCTATTATATGCAAATATGGATCTAATTTAGACTTCTGAAAGTATGCAGCTGTTGACACGGAGTCTTATCTAGTTCTCTAGACAGATGGACACATGTAGGTTTCTACCTTCTTCCCAAGCAGGCAGGTGTGTTACACCTTGCTCTGGGCAAACAGTGATTCACATTTCAGTAATTTACTAATCCTCAAGTAGGCAGGTGACATGGGTGTCCAAAGGTCAGAACAGCCCCTGGTTCCCAAGCTTTCGAGAGGATGAAGAAACCCAAAATTAAAAAATAAAGCATCTCACTCGCTTTTAAGTCTCAAGAACGAAAGGATACTGAAATCATTTAAAATATTTCTTAGGTGAAGGTTTTTCTGTTTGTAAACATCTTTGTTTGTGGTTTCTATAGAAAATGTGGGCAGAACTTTTAAAATAAAAATCCAGCTATATGCGCAGTTCCACTGAAATTTGGATAAGCTGCCCATGTGACCAAGTGAAGTTATTACAGTCATCTCAGAGCTGTTAGTGCTGGGGGAGGGCGCTGTGAAAAAGCCTGTGACAGTCCATCCGGGGCCTCCTGATGGTTTTCCAGGAACATTATCTGTTTTGTATAGCTTTCCCTGTAATGTTAAGGTCAGCCAAGGAAGAAATCCGAATATTATGGAGTATTTATTCTAACAAGATCTTTCATCACACTTTTCCATTTTGATGGTGGCAGTAATTTGGAGGTAGGGGCACGTGTTGAATTCTACACTGGAAAGGAAAAAAAAAGGCTATATGGAATAGAATGACCTGCTTCTTAATATTAAGCATAGGCATCATAGAAAAAAATGGACTTCCCTGATGGTCCAGTGGTTAAGACTCTGAGATTACAATGCAAGGAGCAAAGGTTTGACCCTTAGTCAGGGAACTAAGATCCCACATGCCCTGCAGTGCACCAAAAGAAAGAAGAAGAAGAAAGGAAAAAAGAGAACACATCCCTTATTGCAGAAACTAGAATAATGTTTGTAGAACCCTTTAGGTGTGTCGAACACTTTATGAAAATTGTACTATATGTGAAATTATCATTTTATCTCTATTTTTACAGATTAAGAATCAAAAGGATTCATTGCTTCCATTAATTGAGCACTTCGTTTGTATTTGTAACGTCTCAGCACATGTTATATGTGGGGAAAGAATAAGAGGCCTAGGCGTGTTAAGGCATAAGTTCACACAGACAGTGCAGGGCAGAGTCAGGGTTCAAACCACGTCTCCCTGGCCCTTAGCCATTCTGGTCTCTGCTTACGCACTGAGAGCCACCCCAGGGGTTTTCTTAGAAATTTAGAAGCAACTTCTGGCTTTTCTAAGTCCCAGCCTTGGTTCAGATGTAGTCTTAGCTGTTGTATTTTGAATTTTAAAAGACTCAACAGATGTAGGGTGGTCATAACAAGGTCTTTCAGGAAAGGGAGATTGTGACCAAAAGGGTCGCATAAGAAGGGCCCAATTATCTAGATCATTAATTAAATCAATGCTGTATCTTATTTTGACGAGGTTAGCATAGCCTTTGGTTAAAAGTGAGGGGAAAAGGGAAGAAACGAGTGATATTGCCCCAAATTGTATAGAAATCATAGTCTTTATCATCTTAGCAATACAGATTGCTAAGGAAAGATGGAAGATGCAGAGAGAAGTTTTGGATGATATATTTCTTCACAAGTGTCTGCAAATGTCCATTTGATGTCACCGTATTCAGAGGGCTATGATTTCTGTTTAAAATCAAACTTGATACAAAGTCCCTGAATTCCTTAAAAGCCAAGTTCACCAAATTATGTAGACTAAATCAGTAATTCATTTTTTAGGGTATCTATTGACACTTAAAGGTGGCACTGTTGGTAAAGAACCCTCCTGCTAATGCTAGCAACCTAAGAGACATGGGTTTGATTCCTGGGTGGGGAAGATGCCCTGGAGGAGGGTACGCCACCCACTCCTGTGTTCTTGCCTGGAAAATCCCATGGACAGAAGAGCCTGGAGGGCTACAGTCCATGATGTTGCAAAGACATGACTGAAATGACTTAGCACACACACGTGTCATGACACTTAAAATGTTGAGGACGGCTTTGCTGGGGAGACTTGAAAGAGAAAAAAGGTGACGTTGTTCTCACTGAGGAAGAAACATGTTCTGCTCCGTGCCAGGCGGTTTGACACCCAAATGATTACTTGTTATTGCAGGTTATTTCAGATAACCCTGAATGAATCAATCAATTTGGTTGGGTCCAGTATGATACAGGAAAGACCCAGGTTATCTGTGAGCAAAGAGTTTTGCATATGAATTGTTAATTACTAGAGTAAGATGTGTGACAGGAATGTTTCACATTTCCCCAGCCCCCTTTCTTACTTGTGAAACCTTTAGTTAGATTTCCATGGTGTAAGAGGGTTTCAAATTACTAACATCACAAAATGGGGGGAAAAAAGAGAGAGAGAGAGAAGCCCCAGAAAAGTAGCTTAATAAATATTCCCCTTGTCTACTAGTAGAGAAATGAGCTCCAGCCTACCCTAGTTTTAAAAAGGTCTCCAGGAGGTATGGGAGTGTTTTTAAGTGAATGTTGTACATGGTACTGGCCACTTCATCCAAGGTCACTAAGTGATGGAAGAGCTCCCCAGGCAGAGCTTGCCCTCAGTAATAACAAAAGTGTCCATTGCTTGTTTCACTTTCCAAAGTACTGACAGAAAAGGAGATCCCAGAATGAGTTTCTAAGTATCTGTAGGTGAGAGACTTTTTTCCTCCTTCAGTCAATTCTATACGCTTGGACTAACTCTCAAAACAGCATTTATGTTTTTGAATTATTAAAGTAACATATGCCATTTAAAGTTTGGTTTGCTTGTGGACTCAGCCAGGTTCCACTCTTTGTGAACCCATGGACTCTAGCCCACCAGGCTCCTCTGTCCATGGGATTTTCCAGGGAAGAATACTGGAATGGGTTGCCATTTCTTTCTCCAGATGATCTTCCTGACCCAAGGATTGAACCAGTCTCTTGCATTTCCTGCATTGGTAGGTGAATGCTTTGCCACTGTGCCACCTGGGAAGCCCCCAAAGTTTGGTTACATATTTTTAAAAATGGGGGGAATGTAAATTACCTCTAATGCTACTGTGAAGAAAAACCCCTATGATATTTTAGACATCTCCTGCCTTTTTTTTTTGAAACATAATTAAGGAGATATATATACATGTTTCACGGAACTCACAGGTATTTTTCCCATGTCACTTAAAGTATTTGACTGTGGTTTGAAATAGCAGCATAATTTGTTATTGTGTGAACATGCATGATTTCCTTTGCTGTATATTCTCCTATTGTTTAACTGTTGAGGGTTTTCTTGTTTGCTTTTTCCAGTGTAAACTTAGTGGACATCTTTGTGTACTAGGTAGATGATATGTTTTCTCTGATTGCCTCGGGCTTTATGCCTGGCATAAGTTGATGCCTATTTCAGTTTCTCATTCATACATGGAAAATGAGGTCACTGGCAGTCTGTATTTAGTCAAGGACACTGTGGCCCTCCTTAGTTCAACTGACAGTTACTTCTCCACTGTGTTTTCCCAGTTTCCTTTAGATATACTGATGTATTTGCATTTAAAGTACCTCTCTTTCATTGCACTTAGGTAAGTAGATTATTTCTAGAACCTCAAAGATATAATCTTGTGGTTCGTTTCTTTACTCATGTATTTATTAGGGTGGTTTGATGAGCAACCTAAATACTACTTTGTTAGAACACTTCTTCCTTCAGAAGGTAATCTAATGCTTTATGAGTCAAGACAATATCCAAATTTTTTTCTAGTAATACATCAAAATCTTTAAAAGCAGTTTTTAAAGTATACCAAATAATAATAATAGTATATAATAAATAATAATAATAATATTTATGGTACCATTTTACTTTTTTGACATGACAAGCTCAGTTTCATATTTGTGGCCAGTAACTGGTTTCCATGTCTTTTCGCTCTCCCTTGTCTGATCTGGGGCAATGGGGTAGATTATGTTGGGATGAGAGGCAAGAGGTCATATGTGGAAAGTCATTTCTTTAATGTCCTGTGTAAGTCAGAATAAATAAACTCGTTAAACTTATCCCAGAGTGACTTGGGTCATGTCTACGTTTAAAAAAATCAATTCAGTAATTTTTTTTTAGCACCTGTGACTTAATTGGTCGATGAGGGGATGCCACAATGCTGCATTTTCTGGATATGAGCTACCTCTCTGTGAGTGCATTTTCTTGATAATTGAAGCTTATCCCTTAAAATGCAGATAGCTGGTTTTCTTTTTGTAGCGTGAGATTGTTACTGCTGGAAGGCTATATTGCACATTTTTCTACCATATTAAATAAATGCTGTATGCAAAGCACAAAGAACATCTTTCTGGTGGCTTGTGAATGTTGTGCAAGGCAATCAGCTGACAAGATATCCATGGACAGGTGATATTCAAAATACTTAACAACGAGTTTGGCACTGACTGATAAAATAAAAATAATAAGCTAATAATGAATGAAAATAGCAAATACATGTTGAATACTTGCTTTTTCATTTTCTGCTTTGGATCTGCCCTGGACCCCAGAAACTAAAATCCGTTAGAAGTCCGTGAAAAAAAATGAAGAATATATAATTTTGGAGGCCTCCCTTGGGGGAAAAAAAAAGCATATATACTTTGTGACACTAGCCCTCCTGCCCTGGCCTAATTTTGTTTCTCTTCTAGAGAGATTCTAGAGTCCCTGTCAGGTAGATGACATTTGAATAAGGGAAGCATTTGACACAGGCCCTGCTCTCAAATCAGGTCACATCAGTTGAGAAAACATACAGGAAACACTTTTGCAGTCAGAACATCACAGGGCAAGATGCCTCATTGTACACTGCAGTTTGTGATAACGTGAAGCGAGGTATTCAGCACTCTAAGTAGCGCACAGTGAGTGTGTGGTCTTGGTGAGGAAATAGTAAGCCGTGAAGAGGTAGTTCTCACGGCTTGTCTCCCCTACCTCCTTCTCTTTAAACTCTCCTGTCCCCAAAGTGCATACCACCCATCTATAGAGATGAGAATCCCATGGACAGAGGAGCCTGGCCGGCTACAAGAGTCGGACACGACTTAGCGACTAAACCCCCATAGAGATGAGAATAGAAGTCACAGGAAGGGAAATTAGTGGACTTCATATAAAGCCATGTAAGCCCCAGGTTTTGTTGTTGTTGTTTTTTTTAATACATGTTTTTGGTCATGCCTTGTGGTATATGGGATTTTAGTTTCCTGAGTGTATGTGTCTGTGAGTCGTGTCCAACTCTTTGCAACCCCATGTAGCTCACCAGGCTCCTCTATCCATGGAATTTTCTGGGCAAGAATAGTGGAGTGGGTTGCATGCTCCAAGAGATCTTCCTGAACTGGGGATCAAACCCACATCTCATGTGTCTTCTGCTTTGGCAGGTGGGTTCTTTACCACTCGCACCACCTGGAAAACCCCTTAGTTCCCTAACCAGGGATCAAACCTATGCACCTTTCACTGCAAGATCAGAGTTTAACCACTGGACTATCAAGCAAGTCCCTCTGTTTTATTTTTGCTCTTTCTATGGTTTGGGGGTCATTCAGCTGCAATGCCAACAACCAAGTACCATTCACAATGCTGAGAACAAATGAGCTTATAATGATCAAGACTGCGGTTATCTCAAGTCAGCTGACGATTTCTGCATCACAGCTTTCTGGTTCTATATAGTTGCTTCTCCATGCCAAAAATGTTTTCCAAGTCTGTCTTGGGAAGGGAAATAACTTATTTATTTGTCAGGGCAAAGGTGATATTTATTCCACTAGATAATGAGCGTGTACATCTGGTCCAGGAAATGCCACATGGTCCCAAGTGCAGATGGACCAGCTTCATTTCTACTGGTCTGAGTTACAGCTCACAGGGTCTAGCCGGCTCTTACATTTTTCATGGGGTTTTGATGTCACAAGATTGGCGAGACTTTCCGTGAGACTGATGCCTGGTGCTGTTGTAAGGTTGCTTTCCTGTAGATGAGTTTGTCAGTATGAATGGACAGTCTTCTTACCAAAATGAGTCCACATCTCTGTCCCCAACCTTGGGGTGGGTGAGGGGCTGGGTAGGATGGCTCCTTCTTCTCCAGCATAAGGAGGCGAGAGGCACCTCCTTGCCCACATTCTCAGCACATGTCCTGAGCCTCCTCTGTCTGGCTACAGTTCACCCGTTTTCATCCCGCCTGGATGGGGACTGTGGCTGGCCCTGGGGGACCTATGACTCCAAGCTGGGAGGAAGTGAACAGCAAAAGTAGGACTCTGGCTGAGAAGTTTCAAGGATGACTAGAAAGGTGAGGCTGAGACTCCTCAGGGCATGCAACTGGAACTAAATGGTTGGAACGCAGAATGTTTACCAGCAGATTAAAGGAGCAATCTAAGCCAGGATGAGAGGGACAGGAGCTGGCTCTGTGGCCGTGATCTCCCCAGATATCAGAAGTAAAGGTGACTTACCTTGTGAGGCGCACAGGAAGGGTTGGTTTGGGTGGGGGAACTTTCAGGATTGTGGTCCAGCATAAGCATTTACATGGTGAGAGCCGGTCATTCCTGATTTTCTTAACTAAAGAATAATGCATGTTTGCTAAGTCGATTCAGGCGTGCCCAACTCTTTGCAACCCTGTGGACTGTAACCCGCCAGGCTCCTCTATCCACAGGATTCTCCAGGCAAGAATACTGGAGTAGGTAGCCATTTCCTCCTCCAGAGGATCTTCCTGACCCAGGGATTGAACCCACACCTCTTGCAGCTTATATATTACAGGTAGATTCTTTACCACTGAGCTGCCCAGTTCAGTTCAGTAGCTCAGTCGTGTCCATCTCTCTCCTGCCCCCATGAACCGCAGCATGCTAGGCCTCCCTGTCCATCACCAACTCCTGGAGTTCACTCAGACCCACGTCCTTCAAGTCCGTGATGCCGTCCAGCCATCTCATCCTCCGTTATCCCCTTCTCCTCCTGCCCCCAATTCCCTCCCAGCATCAGAGTCTCTTCCAATGAGTCAACTCTTCTCATGAGGTGGCCAAAGTACTGGAGTTTCAACTTTAGCTTCATTCCATCCAAAGAAATCCCAGGGCTGATCTTCAGAATGGATTGGTTGGATCTCCTTGCAGTCCAAGGGACTCTCAAAGAGCCTTCTCCAACACCACCGTTCAAAAGCATCAGTTCTTCGGCGCTCAGCCTTCTTCACAGTCCACCTCTCACATCCATACATGACCACAGGAAAAACCATAACCTTGACTAGACGGACCTTAGTCAGCAAAGTAATGTCTCTGCTTTTCAATGTGCTATCTAGGTTGGTCATTAACTTTTCTTCCAAGGAGATGCCCTGGGGAAGCCAAATAATAATGAGCCCACATCAATAAGCTTGTCAGCATCCCTGCTCAGTTTTTTGTCTTTTTTTTTTTTTTTTTTTTTTAAGAAATATACCATTAAGTCTAGGGAAGTTTCTGAGTCCCGGACTATCATTTTTTTCATTTCCAATTGGCATAGGTGTGGCTGTTTAGTGTTTTCAGAGGTGTCTTTAGGATAATAAGAAGTATATATGCTATTGACTTCATAAACAACCCCAAGATCTGTTGGCCACTGGGTCATGCATTTTAACACAGGTCAATGGTGATGTGGAGAATCTAAAATAGCAGATTACAAAAAAAGAGAAAAAAAGTCATCTGACTCCTTTAAATGGCTTGGCAGGAAATTCACCATGGCAGGGACACAACTGCCTTCCACAATGTGTGGCCTAAACTTGACATTTTATAACGACAGACAGCGCAGAGGAGAGTGACAAATAATGATGCTTCATAAGAGAGTGGTAGCGGTTACCTCTTCAGGGTCCTAGCCAAATCCAATGCAGAAGCAACTGAAAAGACCCCTTGCTACCCGCTTGATCCAAAACAGGGAGTCAGAGGTCTCTGCTCTGCTTTAGACTCACATTCAGTTCTGTTTCCCTGGAGCTCTCCCGGGGAGCTTGTTTATTCTTGGTACGGTTATGGTTCCACCCACTCCCATTTCCTTTGTAGCGTTGCATCACCTGGAGTCCCACGTGAGGTCGAGGTGGACCTCCCGGCCTCCCACACTGAGCCTCACATCTTTCCATGTCAACACCACCTGCATCTCACACCTCTTGGGCTGCTTACCAAACCCAGTGAGGCTCCCTGGTGCCATTGGCAGTTTAGTCCAAGTGTTTACCAGGCTTCCCTGGATGAGCCAGTGTTTTCGGAGCCTGGACTTAGTTCCAAAGATCCACTGTAGGGCCCCGAGCGATTGGTGGCTGAGATGCAGAACCACTTTTTGTTTTCCTAAAATTTATGATTCATTGCTTTTAGGCTTCATATGTCCTCTTTCAGGGGAGGAGGCTGTTTTTCTTTCCTTTTTCCATTTATATGCAGTGAAATGTACAGATCTTACGTGAACAGGTCCATGAGTTTTGACCGATGACAAATGTATACATAACCCACACCCTGATGGCTCAGTGGGTAAAGAGTCCATCTGCAATGCAGGAGACCCAGGAGATGTAAGTTCGGTCTCGGGATCAAGAAGATCCCCCAGAAGAGAATATGGCAACCTGCTCCAGTATTCTTGGCTGAAAAATCCCATGGACAGAGGAACCTGTTGGGCTTCAGTCCAAAGGGTCGTAAAGAGTTGTGCACAACTGAGCCTCTAAACACACACACACACCAATCAAGATATGGAGTGTTTCCATCAGCCCAGAAGGTTTCTGGTACCCCCTCTCCCAGAGACCAGCTGCTGTTCCAAGTGCTGCGGGAGACTTTTTAATTGCTCGGACAAAGCGACATGGATGCCTTCAGTCCCAGATAACTGAGTTTGAGGCCGCTCGTTGATATTACAGTCCATAGCCCTGAGACTCTTTCCTGCTGCAAAAAAAGAAAAAAAAGGGNGCTGTTCCAAGTGCTGCGGGAGACTTTTTAATTGCTCGGACAAAGCGACATGGATGCCTTCAGTCCCAGATAACTGAGTTTGAGGCCGCTCGTTGATATTACAGTCCATAGCCCTGAGACTCTTTCCTGCTGCAAAAAAAGAAAAAAAAGGGGGGGAGCTCAATCTTGTGGATTTTAGTGGGTTTAAGGCAGGTGGACAATTTGACTCTCTGTGTAAAGTAACTTTTCTCCTTATTTTGTACTATTTGGTGTTTTTAATTCTTCAATGAATGTACATCCATCAGTTATATGATCATTTTGATTTTCAGATATGCTTAAAAATTAAAGTCTGGTTAGAAAGCTGGCATCATAAAATGACATGTGGTACGTACATACAATGGATACTTTCCAGCCCTATAATAGAAGTGAAATCATGATTTATGCGACAGCATGGATGGACTTTGCTGATGTTGCTGCTGCTGCTGCTAAGTCGCTTCAGTCGTGTCCGACTCTGTGCGATCCCATAGACGGCAGCCCACCAGGCACCCCTGCCCCTGGGATTCTCCAGACAAGAATACTGGAGTGGGTTTCCATTTCCTTCTCCAATGCATGAAAGTGAAAAGTGAAAGTGAAGTCACTCAGTCGTGTCCGACTATTAGCGACCCCATGGACTGTAGCCCACCAGGCTCCTCCATCCATGGGATTTTCCAGGCAAGAGTGCTGGAGTGGGGTGCCATTGCCTTCTCCAATGTTCCGCTCTGTGAAATAAGCCAGACACAAAAGGGCATGCTTTCGTGTATGTAGATGCCTCCACCTATATGCAGTACCTCAAATAGTCACGTCGTAGAGGCAGAGGGTGGACTAGCAGTTACTAGGGTTTCAGGGAGGGAGGAATTTAAGCTATTGTTTATGGGTGCAGAGTTTCAGTTTGGGATGACAAAGTTCTGAAGATGGATGGTAGGTGATGGTTAGACAATACTGTGAATGCAGTTAATTCCACTGAACTGCACACTTTAAATCAGGGATCCTCAGCCTCCGAGATCGTAATGCCTGATGATCTGAGGTGGAGCTGATATAAGAATAATAGAAATAAAGTGACAATAAATATAATGCACTTGAGTCATTCCCCAACCATCCCCCACCACCGCACCCCATCTGTGGAAAAAATTGTCTTCCACAAAACCAGTCCCTGGTGCCAGAGAAGTTGGGGACTGCTGCTTTAAATGGTGAACATGATAAATTTTATGTTATGTATATTTTATCAAAATTTTAAAATTTTCATGAACTGCCTAAGCTGTTCAGAAAGCCAATGGGTTTTTAAGAGGGCCTCTCTTAAAAAAAAAAAATGTTTATTAATTTTAGTCTAGTTATGCTGCTGCTGCTGCTGCTAAGTTGCTTCAGTTGTGTCTGACTCTGTGCGACCCCTTAGATGGCAGTCCACTAGGCTCCCCTGTCCCTGGGATTCTCCAAGGGACAGTACTGGAGTGGGTTGCCATTTTCTTCTCCAATGCATGAAAGTGGAAAGGGAAAGGGAAGTCGCTCAGTCGTGTCCGACTCTTAGCGACCCCATGGACTGCAGCCCACCAGGCTCCTCCATGGATTTTCCAGGCAAGAGTACTGGAGTGGATTGCCATGNCTTCTCCAATGCATGAAAGTGGAAAGGGAAAGGGAAGTCGCTCAGTCGTGTCCGACTCTTAGCGACCCCGTGGACTGCAGCCCACCAGGCTCCTCCATGGATTTTCCAGGCAAGAGTACTGGAGTGGATTGCCATGGCCTTCTCCATATTCTAGTTATAGTCATTGTATAAAGAAGGAAAATGAAAGTATAAAAAGAAAGGGCTTCCTTGATAGCTCAGATGGTAAAGAATCTGCCTATAATGCAGGAGATCCGGGTTCAATCCTTGGGTGGGGAAGATCCCCTGGAGGAGGAAATGGCAACCCACTCTAGTAGTCTTGCCTGGAGAATCCCATGGACAGATGGGAGCCTGGTGGGCTACAGTCCATGGGGTCCCAAAGAGTCGGACATGACTGAGCAACTAACACTTTTCACTTTTCTTCACAGAGAAGAAAATAAAAATATATAACATAATCTCTAGACACCCCCCACCCCAGAACTAGTGCTGTTTATTATTTTAATGCTTGTCCTTCTCATCTCTTTTCTACCTATATTTTCTAAAACAAAATTGCAGCCTCTTTCCATTTTACTTCAGAGGCAAGTTTCCCTTGATTTTTCAGTATTCGGCTCAGATGGCATTCTTTCACAAGGATACACCTTTCCCGGATTAACTGATGCTCTGTGGCCAGATTTCTGTTTCATTTTACTATGAACAGTGCTCTGAAGCGTGTTTGTTCAGGAATCTGTGTTTCTGATCATCTCTTTGGATTAACGCTAGAAATGCTTGCGGGCGTGTGCCGCTTTTCAAAGGCTTCCCCTGCGTGTGACACCACACGGCTGTCCCCGTTGTCCCTGTTTCCCTGCAGGCGCCCACTGGATGTGGCCCCATCCCGAGCAGGCCTTTCCGCCCTCGTGGCTCGATCTGGCATTCTAGTTCTCTCAAAGCCACGTGACTTCTTATATTAAAAGCATGTTTTAAATGCCGAGAGATCAAGTCAGTGTTTCACCATGTAATACTCTGAAACTCTTTCAGGCCATACATTCTTTCCAGGAAGCACGTATCAATACGTTCACTCCCCAAAGTGAAAGAGTTAGCCGCTTAGTCGTGTCCAACTCTTTGCCACCCCAGGGACTGTAGCCCGCCAGGCTCCTCTATCCATGGAATTCTCCAGGCAGGAGTACTGGAGAGGGTTGCCATTTCCTTCTCTACAGAATCTTCCTGACCTAGAGATCGAACCTGGGTCTCCCACATTTCAGGCAGATTCTTTACTGTCTGAGCCACCAGGGAAGTTCAACCACACCCCCACTTGGGGTTGGACATGAGTGCAGGAAGGAAGAGGAGTGAGTTGGTTTTACTCTGATACATCTGGGAAGATACCTGTCCCTGTAGGTTTCAAGGCAGAGAAAAGTGCCTTTTTAAATTTTTGATGAATTCAGTGATGCTCAAGAAGTGTGCTTCCCAAACTTCTTGTGTGAATTCATGGGAGGGGGAAGAAAAATTAACCCATCTTCCAAGGTGTCAGGTCCTGCATGAGGCACCTGGTATGTACCATGGGGGTATCCCTACCACCACTTTAAAGATGGACAGATTGAATAGCTGCGCCAGGTTATTAAGCCGCTGCAGAGCCACCAGGCTCCTCTGACTGATGGCTCATGCCTAGAATCTCAGAGGAGAATGTTTGGAGTTGCCTGTGTTCTAAGGAAGGGCGAAGCTAGTGATATTTAGGGGAAAGGGAAGATAAAAGGTCCTCCTCTCTTTTCTGCTCTCCTTGACTGTGACTTCTTCCTTTAACCCAATCACCTTGCTATTTAGAGCCCACTTTGGAGAAAAGGGCCAGCGTGGACCAAGGGAGATGGTTCAGGCTGGTTGAGAGATGCACTGGGTTCCTGCAGCTTCTCCTCTGTAGTTTCTAGCAGTACTGCAAGCTGACCTCAGTGTGGCTGAGAGAAAGAACTTCCACTTCTGCCAGGCCCCCGGGACATGACCTCCTTCATCTGTGCACCACCCCTCAGCTCTGTGACCTTGAGCAAAGGCCTTGACTTCTGGGGCCTTCAGTTTTCCCAGCTGTTAAATGGGTGTAAAGGGTTTCCATCCCTTTTTTTGAAAGTGAAGACCACACAGACACTGGACACAAAAGAGCTTTGAAAGATATGAAGAGCTTTTAAAAATATGTAAAGCAATATGCTAGGGCTTTACTCCAGGCAAGCTGCTGCTATGCCTGTTTATTTTCACCCATCCTTGACTAGAGCTGACCTTTCTTCCCTTGTATTGAATTTGTGCCTTGCATTAAGGGGACTTGTTAAACTGGGGCCAGTTAGGGGCAAGCAGAAGTATGCTAGAGGACAGATGCTGGAAATACATGGCTTTTACAGCATGTGTATCAGCAATACTTCTGCTGGGTTCCCCCACTTTGGGGGAAAGATGTTTACAGCTGGATCTACATAGTAGTACTTTTTGTTTTGTTTTGTTTTAATTGAGTTACTAAGGCTTAGGTAGCATGCTTTTTGAAATGACAGGTTAAATTTCCATTTGCTCTTAATCATAGGTGGCTGTTTGACACAGATTTGGGGGAGGGTGGCTACAGGGACCACTGACTGCTTCTCTAATCTACATACAAAAAGGACCAAGCCTTTTTGAAAAGGCTTCCCTGGTAGCTCAGATGGTAAAGAATCCACCTGCAATGCAGGAGACCCTGGTTTGACTCCTGGGTCAGGAAGCTCCCCTGGAGAAGCAAACGGCTACCCACTCCAGTATTCTGGCCTGGAGCATCCCATAGGCTATATATAGTCCATGGGATCGCAAAGAGTCAAACACCACTGACCAGATTTCACTTGCTGGCAGTAACACGTCAAGATTGAAACCAAGTAGGGGGGCTGCCTAATGAGCACCTCTTTCTTAGGTGCTTAGTACTTAATTTTGGAGTGTTTTCACTATTAAATGGAGGATCATTTCACTATTAATAGATAATATGGAACACAGTGGGCAAGGGTGTCTTCATGAATATGTTCCTTCAACAGGCGTTTCTTGAACACCTGTGATATGGCAGGTCTGGTGCTAGTCACTGAAGATGAAATAGGAAAAAGGACTGACTCAGCCCTTGCTGGTGCAGTAATTAATCCAGAAAGGCAAGCAGACAGGCAGGCAGCTATCAGAGAATGTGATCAAGTCTGAGATAGAAGAAGAATAGGGTGTTTACTCCAGGACCCTAAGTGTCAAGTCAAGCTGAGACCAGAGATCTAGAGACAGTGACATGTCCTGTCTTCTGGAAAGCAAGAGAATTCCAGGTAGAAAATGGTAGATGCTTGGTATGACTGGGACACGGGACAAGCCAGGGGTGGACAGGTGGCAAGGTGAACAGAACCCAGACCAGGGAGGACCCACTCAGTCAGGGTAAGAAGTTCTGCCTTGATCATTAGGGCAGTGGGGAATTTTGAAGAGTTCTCAGTTGGGGGTGTGGTTTGCTTGGATTTGCGTGTTTGAAAAGGTGACTTTGGTTCCAGTGTGGCTAATGAATGAGACGGAGGTGAGAACAGAGGCGGGGAAACCGATCCAAGATGGCTCTTGTGGCCACACCAGAGAGACAGAGGCGGATGACCTGGAGAAGGGCTGGGGCAGGGAGGGAGGGCCACGAGAGACGTGATGTCTGGAGTCAAACGGCCTTGGCCGCCGATCAAGTGGGCTGGGAGAAGAGGAAGCCGGTGGTGATGTGACCCAACTTTAAAAGAGCTGGTGGTGAGTTCTGTCTCAGTCGTGTTAATTCATTGACGACTGGATTTAGTGACAAGTTTCAAACTGCTTGCCTGAGAGAGAAGACAAGTTGTGCATAATGGCGGGAACAGCAATAAATAGCATCCGGATCACGCTGCTGCTGTGTGTCTCTCTCTCTCCTGCCCATCCTCTCGAAGAGGCAACTCTGTTACATTATCCATAAATGGGAGCTTTTTGCCTAAATGCAAATACTATGAGTATTCATTTTTTTCCTTCACAATGTAAAAGTGCTTTATTGTAATACAGTCATTTCTCAGCCATTTGCCTTAAGGAAACAGTGATTGGAAAATTCAAAAACACTTCTGAATATTTGCCTTTGGAATACATCTAGGACTTTGGGGAAAGCATGTTTATCTGCTTCATCATCGCACTGTGCTAAGGATACTATTACAGTTAGACTTGGTGCCTGGTAACAGCAGAGAGGTGCCATCTGGAATTAAATTTGATGAGGTTCCATGATTTGGCTCCATTTTTTTGTATAGTAAATGTTTACTGTGTAAACAGCAGAGAGGGGACCAACCTTAGAGGGGTTCTTTTTATGGTTTTATATTTGTTTGTGTGTTTATATTTGGTATTGTCTGCAGCTTCAGCCTGGTTGTAATTCATAAACCTTATTGAGAATACATTTTGCTCTAAACATAATATGATAAATTGTGGGTAGATTTCCAGGCCGCTCAACCAAAGTTACATAACCCCTAATGTTATTAAAATATTATCTATTTGCACCAAAGAGTAGTAGAAAATCATGCTGTTAGAATAGTAGTCATTGGTGAAAGCAGTGATGCTGAAAAATATTATTTATCTTAATTAACTTTACAAACAGTTGGCTTCGTAAAACGTAGGGAAGGTGCTGGCAGTTGGGAGGGAAAGAGATGGGTCCCCGGGCCTTTGAGACTGGGTGAATTTAAAATCAGAATGTCTTCTCCATCCGCGTGCCTCGTTAGCTGTGATCATGGTCATTTGAGAACTCATAAATGGGAGTGTCAGGCAGTCCTTGGAGGATGACTTGACAAGACTTGGAAGAGAGATGGGAAACAGATTTCCTGGAGTGGAATTAACAGGAGGGACTGGGCAGATTCTCCTGGATGGACTGTGGGAGAAACGGAGAGTGTGAGGCTGGACGCCCCTGTAGACTGCTGTGGGACCCCTACTTCCTGCTGGTACTGGGGACCCAGGGCAGCCGGGGTGGGGGTGGGGATAAGGTGAAGGTCACGTGCCTTCAGCCACTTCTGTGGGAAACCACTGCCTGTAACCTGGAGGCATCTGAAGTCTACAGTGGTGAGCCTCCCCTGCTAGTGGGACAGGGAAGGCAATTTTACATGTTTTCATATGGAAAATAACGCTTATTTCTTTATGGCTCTGCTAGTCACAATCAGTAGCTCCCTGGACTTCAGAATTCGTCTTCCCTGCTCTCTAATTTATTGTGACCTAACCATGGACCATGGATGGAGGAGCCTGGTGGGCTGCAGTCCATGGTGTCACTAGGAGTCGAACACGACTGAGCGACTTCACTTTCGCTTTTCACTTTCATGCATCGGAGAAGGAAATGGCAACCCACTCCAGTGTTCTTGCCTGGAGAATCCCAGGGACAGGAGCCTGGTGGGCTGCCGTCTATGGGGTTGCACAGAGTCGGACACGACTGAAGCGATTTAGCAGCAGCAGCAGCAGCAGCAGCCACCACTCCATTATTCTTACCAGGATAATCCAATGGACACAGGAGCCCGTCAGGCTATAGTCCATGTGGACTGAGAGGCTGAGCATGCCCACAATCATCTTCAGTGCCTGGCTAATTTTCAAGGGCCCTGCCACTCCTGTATCATGGTTCCTTTTCTGTAATTAGTCTGTAAGTGGCATTTAAATTCTAATTAAGTGTGTTGTCACTAAGTTTTCTAGTGAGAATAGAATTTTAAAACAACTATGATATGTATCTATTGAGGTGGTCTTACCTGTGCCTGCATTGCAATTGATATCCTCTTGAAAAATAGTCAAAAAGCAGCACTTAGTAGTAAGAAACCAATAAGCTACTAGGAAGCGCAGAACTGAGATGAGACTTGGGGGAAGTGGAAATATTTTCTATAATTGTACCATATCCATATTGTAAAAGAAATACTTCTAGTGCGTGTGTGTGTGTGGTGGTGGTGGTTAGTTGTGTCCAACTCTTGCAACTCCATGGATTGGGAACCTACCAGGCTCCTCTTTCCATGGGATTCTCCAGGCAAGAATACTGAAGTGGGTAGCAGTTCCCTTCTCCAGGGGATCTTCCTGACCCAGGAATCAAAGCCGGGTCTCCTGCACTGCAGGCAGATTCTTTACCAGCTGAGCTACAAGGGAAGCCCGTGTGTGTGTGTATGTATGTATGTATGTCTGTGTGTGTGTGTGTGTGTGTGTGTGTGTGTGTGTTAGTAGCTCAGTTGTGCCTGACTCTTTGTGCCCCCCTGGACTGTAGCCCCCCAGGCTCCTCTGTCCATGGAATTCTCCAGGCAAGAATACTGGAGTGGGTCACCATTCCCTTCTCTGGGAGATCTTCCCCACCCGGGAATCGAACCCAGGTCTCCTGCATTGCAGGCAGATTCTTTACTGTCTAAGCCATAAGGGAAGCCCTATGTGTGTGTACATATATATACATATCCAAATACATCTGTTTCTTTCTTTTTCTAAGAGTCAGCCAGTGTTATTATAAATACCTTAAATTAAAAGGGGGGTATAAAACAAATATTTAACCCAGTTTTTTTTTAAGTTCAGCAGAAATGGACAGTCTTTTCTCAGTATGCTGCAAATGACAAAGGACTGGTGTGCCTGCAGCACAGAAAGCTAGACTCTGAGAGCAGGTGTTTGCAGCAAAGTTAGGGTTTATTGCAGGGCGTCAGGCAAGGGGGCGGGAGACAGCCTCAGATCCACTGCCACTTGGTCTTTGAGCTGGGGCTGTTTTTAAAGGGGAAGAACCAAGATGCTGGGGTTAATCATCTTCTCATGACATCTCCTGCCATTGCTTCACTGTAGTTGTAGGGGTTCCAGATGTTCCCTGCCCCCTTGCCCTCTCTGGCCAGGTGTTCCATGGCTTGGGGGGTCTGTTAGCTTATCTTGCTCTGGAGAAGCCCCCTGAGTCTGTATGTTAATGATTATATCTACAATAGCAATTATAGTCTGTTAACAGCGTTAACAGCTATTTTAGTCTTCTGACTGGTCGATGAGTGTTCAGTTAACCTAGGATTAAGGTCGGAGGGGTCAAGAAAGGGGTTAAGGTCGGAGGGGACAAGGAAGGGAATAAAGTTTTGGATAGAGAGATTAAACATGAACTTGGCAAGGGAACTCAGATTGAGGGGGACTCGTTTTTTCTTTTTGTTGTTTTTTTTTTTTCATGATCCAGTTGGATTTATTCCAGGATTATGAGGGTGGTTTATCACTTGCACTTCAACCAATGTGGTACACGACATCAACAAAAGGAAGGATGAAAAATCACATGATCAGCTGTCTTTCTTTTAAAGCCAAAAACATTTTCTATGGGGGTGTAGCCAGTTAACCTGTTATGATAGCTCCAGGTGAACTGTGAAAAGACTCAGCCATACATATACATCTATCCATTCTCCCCCAAACTTAGGGAGGGGTCTCAATTTTCATGCAACAAAATGAACATCACTCTTTCCTTTGCCTGGCGTACACTTCACATTTGGAGAGCACTTAACAGTTTATAAAATATATTCTCATTGAATGCAACAGTTGTGGCACAACCCACGGGCATGTTGGGTGACCCCTTCTGGGAGAATGTGAAGCCATCAGCAGGGGATGGCTGNTTGCCTGGCGTACACTTCACATTTGGAGAGCACTTAACAGTTTATAAAATATATTCTCATTGAATGCAACAGTTGTGGCACAACCCACGGGCATGTTGGGTGACCCCTTCTGGGAGAATGTGAAGCCATCAGCAGGGGATGGCTGTGGAAGATGAACCTGGACATGAGAACCCAGTGGTCCCCAGCCCTCACTGCCCCCCCTCCCTGCCCCGAGAGGAGCCCCATCTTCCTTCTGTGCCCTGGATGGTGCTTCTTCACAGGGGTCCCCTTGAGCACGGAGGAGTATGGAGTCCAGTCTTGGCATTACAGAAATCGGCATGAGCTGTAGGGGGGCTCCTGGGAGTCGGGGATCTATGCTCACGTCAGCAGACCACAGCTAGAGGACCACCTTCCTTCCCTGCGTCTCCCTGGACTGAGCCTCCTCTTCTTCTTCCTGTTCAAGGGTCTGCTCTGTCCTCAGGAAGAGGATGCGTGCTTCCCCTCCAGCACTGAAGTGGGGTCTTGGCCCAGGCTTAGCAGTTCAGAGCCACTCACTGGCTCCACCCTGTTTATTCACTGCTCTGTCCTTCAGCATCTCTGCCTGCAGCTCTACCTTCCCTAAACGCAGACTGTCTCCTCCTGCCCCTCCCTCTCTCCTCTGAACATGAGTGCCTCCTGGTCCTTTCCCTTATCTATGCTGCAGAGTATCGCTGTCTTCCAATCTAATCAAGTGAAGGAAAAATAAAAAACCACTCCATGTGGGCTTCCTGAGCTCTCATTGGCTGTACCTTCTGGAAGACTTTGCAGTTTCCTTGCTTTTCAGCACCTTTTCATAAATCATGTCTCTCTCTCTCTCTCTCTTTCTTTTTTAAGATTTTTCTTTTCTTTCCAAGCATTCATTAATTTCAGATTAGTTTCCCCAGCTGAGTTTCTTGCCTTTTCAGTGCAGCCAGCTCCAGAAGCGAGCAGCTTTCATTCTACTCTTCCTGGGGCCTCCAGGCTCTGCTGCCCTCTGCACTTGGTCCATCTCCACCATCCACAGCATCTCCGTGGTTATATGTTTGTGTCCCCATCCCCCCCCATGAACCCCCGAGGGCTAGTGATGCCACCTACCTATTTTATCTGCTCTGGGCTCCCCTTCCTACAGCTTTCAGGAGCCTCAGAAGGGCACAAGTGAGATAACTGGGTGCAGTGAACTCCCTTCCTGAAAACATGTGACACATGCGATTTGCTCAGGGTTGATGGGGCTGGCATCTCAGTGTGCAACCAGGGTGGCCTCCCTCCTCTCCCAGCCAGGAAGCGGCTGAAACAGTGATGAATCTGGAGGGGATTACTGGCAGCACAGACTTGATATTTGGGCTTGTCAGCCGGTCTTAAGTAGATGCCAGGAAGATTGCGTACCTTGAAAAACAGTTATTCTTGTGTTTGGGTGAGAAATCCTTTTCTGGTGAAATAAAACATACAGAACGATGCCTTATTGGGGAGATGATTTCAGCCTGAGGGGAAGGGGGGTGATTTGTGACCACTGGGGTGCCCCCCTGATGCGGAGACAGTCTTACCCATACAAGGCGCATCATCCCAGGGGGGTGGGGGAGGGTGCCCGGGGGACCCTGAGTCCGCTTCCAACCCTCAACCCTGAGAGTCCACAAAGGCCAGCTTCTCATTAGCAATGCACGGGCAGGTGACATTAGAGCAGTATCTCAGTGCACGGGGATCTTGTGTGATTGACAGCTATCTTCATCCAGGGCAGAGGAACCCTGCACAACCATGGCGAGAATTAGACTGAGAAGATCCAGAGGTGAAGAACCGCATTATTATATTAGCTATTGTCTCCTAAGAAAGAGCATTCTGCACTTTTTGGGTCATCAGAGTGGGCTGTGGCCATTCCAAACACTCTGAATATGCCATATTATATGTCATGCAGTGGCAATATTACATGTTTTAACATGGGATTGGGACAGAATACCACTGGAGTAATAGTCATCTGATAGCTACCAAACACTGTTGCTATTAAGCTCGCCTTCCCTACCTCTTTCTTTCCAACATTTAGCCTTCAGTTCTGTTCAGTCGCTCAGTCATGTCTGACTCTTTGTGACCCCTTGGACTGCAGCACGCCAGGCCTCCCTGTCCATCACCAACTCCCGGAGTTTACCCATACTCATGTCCATTGAGTCGGTGATGCCATCCAACCATCTCATCCTCTGTCATCCCCTACTTCTCCCACCTTCAATCTTTCCCAACATTTAGCCTCATAACCTGCAAAAATTTCTGTACAAATAAAAGTTTAGTAATCATAGTTTATAACCTCTCTTTCTCTATTTAATGCTGTAGGAGGGGAAAGTCCCTTGTTATGTGTGCTCATTCTTGCCCAACTCTTTGCAACCCCATGGACGATAGCCCACCAGGCTGCTCTGTCCATGGAATTCTCCAGGCAAGAACAGTGGAGGGGGTTGCTGTTTCCTACTCAGAAGGGATTCTGATTTTGTTACATCATGATTTTGTTACATCATTTACTATTCCACAGAGGGAGAAAAAGTGATCAGAAATAGAACTTGAATGCTTTCCTCCCAAATCTAAATGAGACGGCAAGAGACAAAATGAATGTGGGACTTAACCACTGCCTCAAGTTTATAAAGAGGAAATCTGATCTCCAGTATATGCAGTTCCTTAGCAACTGAGGTTGAGGTGTAGGTCCAAAGGGAAAACCGTGGAAACAAGAGTGGTATGTTTTTAAAACACAGCACTGTTTGGTAAACTAAACTCTGTTCTCTTTTACCCGTGATATGACATGTACTTGTTTGCATTTATTTCCCTTTTGAGGTTATTAAATCATCGAGTACATAACCTCGGCAACATTCTATTCGTTTTCTGTCATTTGAGGTTTCCCTTAGCCTGGTGTAAAATATTTACAGGTTGTTAGAAATAAGCTAGATTTTCTTTTTTAATGGGATGGAGCTAATTTTAAAAAAGGAGAGAAACAACACAGAACAGAAACCTTAGAAAGCAACGCATGGATTTGCCATAAAGCTGATGGTAGGACTTCAAAAACAAAGCGTGCAACCCAGACTGGATGAGAACAGTACAATTAATCCCTTAGGGACTGCCCGCTCCTCTAGTCTGCAAGTCAGTGTGGTTTCCCAAAAGATAACTGTTTCATGCATGTGCTGTTGCCCCTTTTAAGGGTGGACAGCTCCTAAGCTTGGAAGCATTTTTTCTTCTTTTATCTCCTCTGGGATGTGTTTGCATTTTGTAGTTTTTCTGTTTGTTTTTAGTGGAGAGGGGGGTGAGATACTGGGGAGGGTAGAGGGAGATGAAATGCTCTTTTCCTTTCAATAGATTATGAAAAATAATTTACCCCTTACCTTTCCTCATAATAAGATGTCATCTGCTTCCTAACAATCGCTCTTGCTTTATCACGGAAAGGTGCAGTCATGACATTTGAAGTTTCTCATCATCAGAGAGCAGAGTCTCCCATTTAAAAAAAAAAAAAAAGCAAACTGAGCATCCTTGCTGAATTTTCCCATTGTAGTTTTTCATGGGATCTCCTAACGGGCTGTGGTTATTTAGAAACACACGGTCCTCCCTTGCTCTCCATCCTCAGCTTGTCAGAGAGGCTGGGTCCCTGTCTGCAGGCACAGGACAAACGGCACCTGTCCCTCCGCCAACCCCTGTGCTCGGTCAGCCTGAGCAGTAAGATTGTCCTTGGCTGATCTCGCCCTGGCAGTTGTTGGGGACCCAGAGGACAGCTGAAGTGACAGCATCAGCCCCGGGTAGGGCTGATCCCCAGGAGCACAGATGAAGCCCTGGATAGACACCATCCTTCTTGATGACGACCCTTTTGTTCGCTTAGCAGCGCCGGGAGCTGGCTGCTTCTCTTGGCTGAAGCCTCAGGTCCTGCAGGAAGACAGGGTACCTTCCTTTCTTCCGCCGTCAGGGCTTCCTTATACACAGCTGTTATCCAGAACACCACGGCGCAGCTTCTGCAGCAAAGACTGCACTTCAAGATCGGGAACAACTCATTTTCCCCTCAGTCGTCTCTGTCTCCTTTACTGGCCATGTCATCACTCATTTTGGGGTGCCTACTTTGACCGCTCTTTCTCCCCGCACCACACCACACCCCCCTACCCCGTGCTGCAAGCATCAATGGAAATAATAAAGGTTTAGCTCTTGTCAACTAACACCGTGCCTTTCGTGATTTATCGGCCGCTTCCTCTCCTGAGAACAACACGCTGATTTTGAGGAGAAGCCCTTCGTCTTACAGGACGATCTGCAAGTTTGAAAAGCCTTGAACTTGAAGTTTATTCTTAGACCATTTCGTAGTGTGTCAGGCATGCGTGTTTTCTCTCAGACGAGTTGTGCTGGATGAAGTAGACTCGGTCTCTCATAGAAACAGCCCGAGAAACAATAATCGGTTGCTTAGCCATGACTTTTCATTTCCTCTTGAATTCCCATTCTGTGGCCCACATAGGAAATAACTGCCAAAGAAATCCCCTGGAAGGCTGAATGACTAAAAAGCACTTGGAAGTGGTTATTAAATAAATCTTAACCGCTTCATATCAGAGTCCAAACTCCACTGACGGTTACACTGAATCCATGTAAACGATAGGAATGCCTTCTTAAACCCTTGACTCATGGAAATAGTGTTCTTGGACACCTTGGTAACAGTCTGTAAACTTTAAGAATCATAGCCATTTCCTGGCAGTTTGACATGGTGCTAAGAACATGATTTACCAAAAGATACTCAAAGGTTGGGCTTCCCTTGGGTCAGTCAGTTAAGAACCAGCCTGCCAGGGCAGGAGATGCAGTTCTATCCCTGGGTCAGGAAGATCCCTTGGATGAGGGCATGGCAATCCACTCCAGTACTCTTGCCTGGAGACTCCCATGGACAGAGGAGCCTGGTGGGCTACATTCCATGGAGTCATGAAAGAGCAAGACATGACTTAGTGACTCAGCAACAACTCACAGGCTAGAATTTGTTTTACTGGCCTCTCTTAGATGGTGAAAAGCCCACAGGGAGATTTTTCTGTGTCCAGTTTGCAGCACCAGGATTAATCTGTTACCTTTGGTCCCCTTGCACCTTTGGCCATTGGACATTAAAGGGATCCCCAAAGAGCCCAGTGTGGGGAGAGTCCGGTTAGACTCTCTCTGGTTCCCTTGGTGGACTGGAATCCCAAGGGAACTTGGGCAACCCTGTATTGCTTCTCCTAGGGCCAGAACAAAGAAAAAATTCCTCTCAAGTCATTGTCAACCCAGCTGTTTGTGTAGGAGGATTCAGAAGACCCTGTAAGTTTGTGGCAAGTGTGCATGCATGCGTGGGGGTGTCAAGTTGCTTTAGTCGTGTCCAACTCTTTGCCCCGTGGACTGTAGCCCACCAGGCTCCTCTGTCTGTGGGATTCTCCAGGCAAGAATACTGGAGTAGGTTGCCATGCCCTTATTCAGGGGATCTCTCCTTCCCTGGGAAGGGATCGAACCTGAATCTTCTGCAGCTNTTTGAGGTTTCCCTTAGCCTGGTGTAAAATATTTACAGGTTGTTAGAAATAAGCTAGATTTTCTTTTTTAATGGGATGGAGCTAATTTTAAAAAAGGAGAGAAACAACACAGAACAGAAACCTTAGAAAGCAACGCATGGATTTGCCATAAAGCTGATGGTAGGACTTCAAAAACAAAGCGTGCAACCCAGACTGGATGAGAACAGTACAATTAATCCCTTAGGGACTGCCCGCTCCTCTAGTCTGCAAGTCAGTGTGGTTTCCCAAAAGATAACTGTTTCATGCATGTGCTGTTGCCCCTTTTAAGGGTGGACAGCTCCTAAGCTTGGAAGCATTTTTTCTTCTTTTATCTCCTCTGGGATGTGTTTGCATTTTGTAGTTTTTCTGTTTGTTTTTAGTGGAGAGGGGGGTGAGATACTGGGGAGGGTAGAGGGAGATGAAATGCTCTTTTCCTTTCAATAGATCATGAAAAATAATTTACCCCTTACCTTTCCTCATAATAAGATGTCATCTGCTTCCTAACAATCGCTCTTGCTTTATCACGGAAAGGTGCAGTCATGACATTTGAAGTTTCTCATCATCAGAGAGCAGAGTCTCCCATTTAAAAAAAAAAAAGCAAACTGAGCATCCTTGCTGAATTTTCCCATTGTAGTTTTTCATGGGATTTCCTAACGGGCTGTGGTTATTTAGAAACACACGGTCCTCCCTTGCTCTCCATCCTCAGCTTGTCAGAGAGGCTGGGTCCCTGTCTGCAGGCACAGGACAAACGGCACCTGTCCCTCCGCCAACCCCTGTGCTCGGTCAGCCCGAGCAGTAAGATTGTCCTTGGCTGATCTCGCCCTGGCAGTTGCTGGGGACCCAGAGGACAGCTGAAGTGACAGCATCAGCCCCGGGTAGGGCTGATCCCCAGGAGCACAGATGAAGCCCTGGATAGACACCATCCTTCTTGATGACGACCCTTTTGTTCGCTTAGCAGCGCCGGGAGCTGGCTGCTTCTCTTGGCTGAAGCCTCAGGTCCTGCAGGAAGACAGGGTACCTTCCTTTCTTCCGCCGTCAGGGCTTCCTTATACACAGCTGTTATCCAGAACACCACGGCGCAGCTTCTGCAGCAAAGACTGCACTTCAAGATCGGGAACAACTCATTTTCCCCTCAGTCGTCTCTGTCTCCTTTACTGGCCATGTCATCACTCATTTTGGGGTGCCTACTTTGACCGCTCTTTCTCCCCGCACCACACCACACCCCCCTACCCCGCGCTGCAAGCATCAATGGAAATAATAAAGGTTTAGCTCTTGTCAACTAACGCCGTGCCTTTCGTGATTTATCGGCCGCTTCCCCTCCTGAGAAAACACGCTGATTTTGAGGAGAAGCCCTTCGTCTTACAGGACGATCTGCAAGTTTGAAAAGCCTTGAACTTGAAGTTTATTCTTAGACCATTTCGTAGTGTGTCAGGCATGCGTGTTTTCTCTCAAACGAGTTGTGCTGGATGAAGTAGACTCGGTCTCTCATAGAAACAGCCCGAGAAACAATAATCCGTTGCTTAGCCATGACTTTTCATTTCCTCTTGAATTCCCATTCTGTGGCCCACATAGGAAATAACTGCCAAAGAAATCCCCTGGAAGGCTGAATGACTAAAAAGCACTTGGAAGTGGTTATTAAATAAATCTTAACCGCTTCATATCAGAGTCCAAACTCCACTGACGGTTACACTGAATCCATGTAAACGATAGGAATGCCTTCTTAAACCCTTGACTCATGGAAATAGTGTTCTTGGACACCTTGGTAACAGTCTGTAAACTTTAAGAATCATAGCCATTTCCTGGCAGTTTGACGTGGTGCTAAGAACATGATTTACCAAAAGATACTCAAAGATTGGGCTTCCCTTGGGTCAGTCAGTTAAGAACCAGCCTGCCAGGGCAGGAGATGCAGTTCTATCCCTGGGTCAGGAAGATCCCTTGGATGAGGGCATGGCAATCCACTCCAGTACTCTTGCCTGGAGACTCCCATGGACAGAGGAGCCTGGTGGGCTACATTCCATGGAGTCATGAAAGAGCAAGACATGACTTAGTGACTCAGCAACAACTCACAGGCTAGAATTTGTTTTACTGGCCTCTCTTAGATGGTGAAAAGCCCACAGGGAGATTTTTCTGTGTCCAGTTTGCAGCACCAGGATTAATCTGTTACCTTTGGTCCCCTTGCACCTTTGGCCATTGGACATTAAAGGGATCCCCAAAGAGCCCAGTGTGGGGAGAGTCCGGTTAGACTCTCTCTGGTTCCCTTGGTGGACTGGAATCCCAAGGGAACTTGGGCAACCCTGTATTGCTTCTCCTAGGGCCAGAACAAAGAAAAAATTCCTCTCAAGTCATTGTCAACCCAGCTGTTTGTGTAGGAGGATTCAGAAGACCCTGTAAGTTTGTGGCAAGTGTACATGCATGCGTGGGGGTGCCAAGTTGCTTTAGTCGTGTCCAACTCTTTGCCCCGTGGACTGTAGCCCACCAGGCTCCTCTGTCTGTGGGATTCTCCAGGCAAGAATACTGGAGTAGGTTGCCATGCCCTTATTCAGGGGATCTCTCCTTCCCTGGGAAGGGATCGAACCTGAATCTTCTGCAGCTCCTGCTTTGCAGGTTGTTTTTTTTTTTTTTTTTTTTTCTTTTTACCACTGAGCCACCAGGGAAGCCCCTAAGTGTGTGGCCCTATGTGATAAAAGCAGCAGGTGCTCGAAAGCCGAGCACTGAAGAATGGATGCTTTTGGACTGTGGTGTTGGAGAAGACTCTTGANTCAAATAGATCCCAGGTATGTTTACTTACCTGTATGTGCACAATGCATGCTCGCTGTGTGTGAGTGGTGCTGCCTGGCGGTCAGTTTGGAAAGTCGAGGTTTCATTAACCCTGGAAGATTCTTCTTAAGGCTTCTCTTGCATCATCTTCTTTTGGCGAAGACCCATATCCTCCGCCACCCAGAGCTTACATTACGGCAGAAACCAGGACACATCCAGGAGAGAGAAGAACCCGCCTTCCCCCTGAGTTTCCTGCCTCCTGTCCGCTGCCTCTTCAGCTTCGGCAGGCATGGTCCTGGCAGCCCGCTCTTGCTTGAGGGTTGTCTGGTTGACCTCTTCTGCTCCTAGGAGGTGGGCTCTTTTATTTTCCTTTTGGCCAACCCCTATACTCGTCAGCAGAGGCTCCCATCTGTTGGGGTCTAAGTCAACTCTGAATCTTCACTGGAAGGACAGGTCCTGAAACTGAAGCTCCAGTCCTTTGGCCACCTGATGCGAAGAGCTGACTCATTGGAAAAGACCCTGATGCTGGGAAAGATTGAAGGTGGAAGAAGGGGATGACAGAGGATGAGATGATTGGATGGCATCATGGACTCGATGGACATGAGTTCGNCTTTGGCCACCTGATGCGAAGAGCTGACTCATTGGAAAAGACCCTGATGCTGGGAAAGATTGAAGGTGGAAGAAGGGGATGACAGAGGATGAGATGATTGGATGGCATCATGGACTCGATGGACATGAGTTCGAGTAAACTCCAGGAGTTAGTAATGGACAGGGAGGCCTGGCATGCTGCAGTCTATGGGGTCACAAAGAGTCGGACATGACTTAGGGACTGAACAAGAGTGTTATAGAGAAATGAGAATCAAAGGACACGGGTAGGGAGCTGAATGGCCCAGGAGATGAGCTTCCTCCGCCTCAGGGCAGGCAGTTACCGGCCTCAAGGTGTTCTAATCACCCAGCGCTCTGGCCACTGCTCAGTAACCCCTTACCACGGAGCTCCCTAAGACTGCTGTCCTGCGGCAGAACCACGTGAGAATGGAGGGGATGGTGGGGAGGACAGATTTTTCTCTCTAGGCATCTTCATGTGTTCTGCGTTGCATCTCCAGAACATCCTGCTCTAAGCGCTGTTACTGAAAGAAAAGGGCCAGAAAACTGTCATCCACTGGTGACATGGCTGTTCAGTTATGGCTCATGAGCACTTAGTGAACAGAGGGGCTTGGGAAACTGAAGAAAATTCCCATTCTCTGCGCCTGCCAGCAAATTCGACTTCTGCCCAAGAAACTTAGCTAGTGTTTCTCAGGATGCTGCAAACTAAAAGCTCAGTAGGCCACCTGGATGTCAACTCACTATACTTTCTCTGCATCTATGCAGAGTGAGGTGAGCTTCCCTGGTACCTTAGATGGTAAAGAGTCTGCCTGTAATGCAGGAGATCTGGGTTCGATCCCCAGGATGGGAAGAACCCCCGGAGAAGGGAATGGCTACCCACTCCAGTGTTCTTGCCTGGAGAATCCCATGGACAGAGGAGCCTGGAGGACTGCAGTCCATGGGGTCGCAAAGTGCTGGATGTGACTTAATGACTAACACACACATGCAGAGTGAGACAGCTCGTTCCCTAGGAAGAACCAGGCAAGGGTCGCCTACCTGCGTGTCCTCTTGGCCCAAACATGCTGGCCAAGCCTGAACAACTAGCCGGTCCCAGGGCTTGGAAGGAGGTCGCTGGACTGATGTGGCCCCTGCAGGCCAGCCTCCTTGGGACTGGTGCTTGATCAGAGCTGGTCTCTGTCCTTGGCCTTCAGATCTGCTGGTGAGCTGAGCTGAACTTTCCATGTGCTTCACTGCCGCTGAAAACACACCAGCCGTCTCCAGACTGACAGGTGGGAATTGATTGGCAAGGCCGTCAGCTGGGTAGGAAGCCCCACTCCCAGCCTCAAAGGGGTCTCAGGTGAGATCAGTATTACAAAGAACCCCCACTCCCAACTCTTTTTTACCAAATCTACCTTAAAAGGAGCAGACACTGTAAATTCCCTCACAATACATAGCCTTCTATGCTTCTGTTACCTAGGAATTTATCTGATTTTCTCTAGTTATCTAGATAAAACCGATGATCTAGTTAGCCTTTTACTACCTCCTGGGGGTAGAAATTGCTCAATGCTTATTTTTTTTTAAAGCACTAGTCCATTTAATTTTTCTAAAAATAAAACCAAAAAGCAAAAACAAACAAAACCTACATCCTTAGAACTTCAGAACTGATACCCAATTCTCTAGGATTTGGGGGAAACAGTGCCTTGACGACATCACTCAAACTGAAATAAGCCAATCTCAAAAAATCAAATACTGTATGATTCCACTCGTGAGGTACCTAGAGGGGCAAAAATCAAGAGACAGAAGGAGAATGCTGGTTGCCAGGGCATGGGGAGGGAAGTTAGTGTTTGATGAGTACAGAGTGTCAGTTCTGCAAGGCGAAGAACATTCTGAAAATGGATGGCGGTAATGCTTATACAATAATGTGAATGCACTTCATGCCACTGAACTTCCCACTTTAAAAAAGTGGTTAAAATGGTAAAGTTTATGTTCATTTTTACCACAATTAAAAATAAATTTTTTAAAAGAAAATATTTTATGCTTTATTTTCCCTTGGACCTCTTTCAGGCATTTGAAAGCACTTGAAATATTTTTCCATATTGAAGAGGCCCTGTTTTTTCTTTAAAAACCCTGTGTGTTAGCTCTTCGTCCCTCTAAACATTTTGTTTGCTCATTTCTCCCTAATGGGTCTTCCCAGGTGGTGCTCGTCATAAAGAACCTGCCTTCCAATGCAGGAGACCTAAGAGACACAGGTTAGATCCCTCCAGGGAATCTTCCCTGGAGGAGGGCATATCAACCCNCTTCGTCCCTCTAAACATTTTGTTTGCTCATTTCTCCCTAATGGGTCTTCCCAGGTGGTGCTCGTCATAAAGAACCTGCCTTCCAATGCAGGAGACCTAAGAGACACAGGTTAGATCCCTCCAGGGAATCTTCCCTGGTGGAGGGCATATCAACCCACTCCAGTATTCTTGCCTGGAGAATCCCATGGACAGAGAAGCCTGGTGGGCTACAGTCCATGGGGTCACAAAGAGTCAGACATGACTGAAGCAACTTAGCGCACAATAAAACACTTCTCCCTAAAGAATGTAAAGGCAGTGGTTTGACAATTAGTCCCCTTATGCATATCAGTCATATACATTGCCCCTCAAAACTTTTAGGACAATTCCAGACCTGTGCTGTAGGGTGAAGGAAAAAATCATAATTAAGTGTTAGCCTGTCAAAAGTGAAAAAGTGTCAGTCATATCCTACTCTCTGCCACCCCTTGGACTGTCCATGCCAGGCTCTATCCTTGGAATTCTCCAGGCAAGAATACTGGAGAGTGTTGCCATGCCCTTCTGCAGGGATTGAACCTGAATCTCTTGTGCTGTAGGGTGAAGGAAAAAATCAGAATGAAGTATTAGCCTGTCAAAAGGCATTGATCTGGAGGAGCTGTGGGTTTTCTTACTGAGACTTTACTCAATGGGAACTTCCCTATTTTCCATTCATCTTCTGTTTCATAGATGCCCTTGGCATTACCTTCTGGGATGCACCTTGGCTGTCTCGGTGTCCAAACCTTCTCCTTTGAAACAGACTCTGAGGCTGCCTGAGGAATCATTAGTGAGTCAGAGAGAGCTCTGACAAGTCAGTGGTATTTGAAAGCACATCTGAAAACTCGGTACTTGCTAAATCAGCTTGTCATTGCCAGAAGCCATCTTATACAGCAAATTCAAAAGCATTTGCCTTTGCTTAAAGCTAGCAACTAAGTCATTACAGTAATTGTCACACTGTGGTTAATAATACTGCGTTATATGTTGGAGAGTTGTTAAGAACGTGCTTGCATGCTCAGTTACATCTGACTCTTTATCACCCCATGGACTGTAGTCCGCCAGGCTCCTCTGTCCATGGGATTCTCCAGACAAGAATACTGGAGTTGATTGCCATTTCCTCCTCCAGGGGATCATCCTGACCCAGGGATTAAACCTGTCTCCTGAATCTCCTGCTTTGACAGGTGGATTCTTTACTACTTAGCCACCTGGGAAGCCCTGTCACCAAGAGAGTAGATCTTAAAAGTTCTTATTACAAGATAAAAGGTTGTAACGATGTGTGGTGATGGATGTCAACTAAACTTACTGGGGTGATCATTTAGCAATATATAAGTATAAATCATTATAGTTTACACTTGGGCTTCCCTGTTGGCTCAGTGGTAAAAGAATCTGTCTGCAATGCAGAAGACATGGGTTCTATCCCCTGGGTCAGAAAGATCTCCTGGAGAAGGAAATGGCAACCTGCTACAGTATTCTTGCCTTGAGAATACCATGGACAAAGGAGCTTAGTGGGCTACAGTCATCCATGGGGTTGCAAAAGGGTCAAATACAACTTAGCAACTAAATAACAAAAAAAACCATCAGCTCAATTCAGTCGCTCAGTCGTGTCTGACTCTTTGCAACTCCATGAATTGCAGCATGCCCGGCCTCCCTGTCCATCACCAACTCCCGGAGTTTACTCAAACTTATGTCCATCGAGTCAGTGATGCCATCCAGTCATCTCATCTTCGGTCATCCCCTTCTCCTCCCGCCCCCAATCCCTCCCAGCATCAGAGTCTTTTCCAATGAGTCAACTCTTCGCATGAGGTGGCCAAAGTACTGGAGTTTCAGCTTTAGCATCATTCCTTCCAAAGAAGTCCCAGGGCTGATCTTCAGAATTGACTGGTTGNTCCTCCTGCCCCCAATCCCTCCCAGCATCAGAGTCTTTTCCAATGAGTCAACTCTTCGCATGAGGTGGCCAAAGTACTGGAGTTTCAGCTTTAGCATCATTCCTTCCAAAGAAGTCCCAGGGCTGATCTTCAGAATTGACTGGTTGGATCTCCTTGCTAGTTTATACCTAAAATGAATATGATGTTGTATGTCAACTATATGTCAATTTAAAAAAGTGGGAGCAAGCGTTTGAATTATTTTGATAGTGGTGATGGCTTCCCTGGCATATGTGTGTGTGAACACTTTAATGTACCTATTAAATATGCCACAATAAAAAGATGTTTAAAAAAATTTTTAAGAAGATATGTAATGGAAAAAAGTAACTGTCACAAATCAGTAAAAGGCACAGATAAATTAAGCTCATAAATAATTATTCAATTTCAAATTTAATGTGAATGAAAGTTTTAAAAAATCAAAATTTGGTTGCGCTCTGAATCCAGAAAAGAAGGATCCATGCTTGTGATTTTTTCAGGTTTCACAGCTCCCTCCCTAGAAAACTGTAGCAGAAACAACTTTCTTAATGTGATTCTTAACATGTTTGTCCTAGCATAAAATAGAAAATGGTGGACACAAATACTTCGCTGGAATAATCTTCCTTCTTTAAAATCGCTGAACCATAACTTGGATGAAACAGAAAGAGGAAAGCCAAGCTATTATTAAAAAGTGTAGGGGGAATTCCTGGCTTTGGCCAAATGCTCCACCTGTTGAGAATTGAAAAGAGTATTGGGATCTCTTCATGAACAGACGGTTGATAGGGGATGTGAGGTGTGGTCAGGATGAAAACCAAATGGTATCATCCATTGCTGTGTGGCAAGAACCCCCTCCCCTTTTAAGACGTGAAGAATGTCACGTATAATCTCTTGCTTACTCTCAGAAGGTTCTGGGACAGTCACAGAGGGGTGTGGCTATGTGTCTTGGATGAGGCCAGCCGGGACATTTATTATGTTAGATTACAAAAAAGTCAGACATTGTTCATTTTCACTGGTTCGATGTATGATTGGTTACATGGTACATGACATGGTACTTGACATGACCTTGACACAGTCAAGGTGAAATTCCTACCTCTGATGGGGAATATTCTGTCTTACATTCCTTCACAGGTCAAGATAAATGCTGGGTCCCACAGATATCCGGGGCTTCCCTTGTGGCTCAGATGGTAGAGAATCTGCCTGCAACGTGGGAGACCTGGGTTTGATACCGGGTTGGGAAGATCCCCTGGAGAAGGGAATGGCTACCCACTCCAGTATTCTGGCCTGGAAAATTCCATGAACTGTATAGTCCATGGGGTCGCAAAGAGTGAGACACGACTGAGAGACTTTCACTTTCACCTCACGGACATCCGTGACTTGTGTACAGTGTCTTATTTACGGTGCAAAGGTAGAATATTGAGCATGACTGGCTAAAGCCAGCCTCCCTTGTGGTCCAGTGTCTGGTAGTTCCTTCTAGGAAAAGGAGAATTTAAG
This sequence comes from Neotragus pygmaeus, assembly GCA_006410875.1. NCBI lineage: Eukaryota > Metazoa > Chordata > Mammalia > Artiodactyla > Bovidae > Neotragus > Neotragus pygmaeus. Next base: position 419,230 of record SJYV01019528.1, read on the forward strand.
GCTTGGCTTTTTCTAGTCTTGATTTCAGCCTGATGGTAATCGGAGTTTGGAGACTGATCAAAATCTAACCAGTCTTGAAAGCAGAACCAAACAAAAGCCCATTCTTAAAACTAAAGATTTAAAAAAAAGAGAAGAAGAAGAAGAAGGACTCTGTCTGGTTTTTGTTCTTAACTGATAAAACTCTAAGAATTGAGGCTACATGCTTAAATTTGACAGAATATGCTGGTACAGGATTCTTTAAAAGGACCAAGTCAGACAGGTAAGACAGAACCATATGTGTAGGGCTGTGTATGCACGTGCGTGCCCACCCTTTCAAATTATAAAGTTTTATTCCCTGTGTTAGCATTCTTTTTGCAGTAGTGAAGACAGTAATGGAGCATTCTGTCTAAGTTTAAACTTAAGGATATAGGTCAGAAAGTAAAAATGTTGGATGCTGTGGTCACTATGGAGATTCCCAGGTGGCATCAGTGATAAAGAGCCTACTGGCCAATGCAGGAGACATAAGAGACACGGGTTTGATCCCTGGGTCGGGAAGATCCCCTGGAGGAGGGCATGGCAACCCACTCCAGTATTCTTGCCTGGAGAATCCCATGGACAGAGGAGCTACTGGGTTACAGTCCAAAAGGTTGCAGTGTAGGCCCCGACTGAGCAACTTAGCATGTACGTGGTCACTATGGGAACTCACTCATATATTTCTTGCTGTATTTTCTAGACCTTTCCCCTTAAAGTAGCACAAGACTAGGCTCGGTTTGCTAAACTGAAGTAAAGACCCATTGGGATGATCAGATCAAAACCACTTTACAGTACTTTGCTGAGATGTTCACAAACAGCTTTCTGGTTGCCTTATTGGTCAAAGAGATTCTCATGATATTTACAGACACCGAAATCCCCAGTGCTCAGGCCCTTCAAATTCTTTGTCTTCGTGTGGATAATGACCATGGCCAACACAGGCACACTTTAGCAGCTGGGAGGGATTGGGTTGGGTTTTTACCTGGGCACACCTGCTGTTTGCATACCTTGGCAGAAAAATTTCATGCCATGGAGTATTTTTGTTGTGCTCATTAAGTAATTTATTGAAAAAAAAAAAAACAAACTGTTTCTAAGCTTCACTTTATCAGAAAGTGTGCAAAGAAGTGTCTGCCAAATAACACAATCCCAGTGGAATTAACCAAACAGTCCTTTGGGGACCAGTTGTTGGTGTTGGAGCTTCTCCCCTCCTGTCTCCTCTCCTTCTGACACTCAGGCAGGGGACTGGCCCCTCCAGGCTTGCACAGAGGAAGAGCATGGCTCTGGAGTGAAATGTATTCGTGGTTTTCTAAAGGAAGAGGGGATTACCCCCTGAATGTTATCCTGTCGGGAGACAGACGGTGCCTGGTTAAGCAGAAAGGCAAACAGGAAACGGGATTTGCAGTCAGCAGGAGCATCTGCTAGAATCTCACAAGCCCAAAACCCGTAGTAACCCAGCACGGGTGTTTCTGGACCTTCCTGTGGCTTGAAATTAAATGATGAGGGAGAAGGATGAAGTGGAAGCCTCAAAGGGTGTATGTGCAGCACACCTCCTGTAAGAAGGACTGGTGGCCTGATGGTAGTTCTGTTTTTCAATGTCAGAGAAACATTTCAGCCACACAGAGCAAGCCATGGGCACAGACTGTCAGATTTTCCTTTTGCAACGGGACAGGCTCTTCCAAGACACAAACTGTTTGAACGATTACCTAGAGGCACACATTCATGTCTTTTAGCAACATGTCTCTGTCTCAACAGAATTAAAAATATTTATGGAAGCACTTTAGGAGAAGATGATGACACCCCACTCCAGTAATCTTGCCTGGAAAATCCCATGGAAGGAGGAGCCTGGTGGGCTGCAGTCCGTGGGGTCGCTGAGGGTCGGACACAACTGAGTGACTTCCCTTTCGCTTTTTACTTTCACGCATTGGAGAAGGAAATGGCAACCCACTCCAGTGTTCTTGCCTGGAGAATCCCAGGGATGGGGGAGCCTGGTGGGCCGCTGTCTATGGGGTCACACGGAGTCGGACACGACTAAAGCGACTTAGCAGCAGCATGGAAGCACTTTACAATTTTACCATCTCTGTCCAAATCCAGAATTATAACTCCAAAAAAAAAAATCTCGAAAGGATATCACCATAAAAATTCGTTGAACTAGTATTAAAAGACACTTGCTCCCTGGAAGAAACGCTATGACCAACCTAGACAGAATATTAAAAAGCAGAGACATTACCAACAAAGGTCCGTCTAGTCAAGGCTCTGGTTTTTCCAGTGGTCATGTATGGATGTGAGAGTTGGACTATAAAGAAAGCTGAGTGCCGAAGAATCGATGCTTTTAAACTGTGGTGTTGGAGAAGACTCTTGAAAGTTCCTTGATCTGCAAGGAAATCAAACCAATCAATCTTAAAGGAAATCTGTCCTGAATATTCATCGGAAGGATTGAAGCTGAAGCTGAAACTCCAATACTTTGGCCACTGATGTGAAGAACTGACTCACTGGAAAAGACCCTGATGGGAAAGATTGAAGGCAGGTGGAGAAGAGGAAGAGATGGTTGGTTGGCATCACCACTCGATGGACATGAGTTTGAGCAAGCTCCAGGAAATGGTGACAGACAGGGAAGCCTCACAAAGTTGGACACGATTGAGCGACTGAACTGAACTGAACTGAATGGAGTGTTAGGAGTTATGATTAAACCTGCTTATTTTGTAAATGTTAGTGAAATAAACAACCTTTTCTTCTCTCCCAGGGCTGAGGACTGTGCTTTGCTTTGTCTCAACAGTGGTAATCATTGCAAAAAGTTAGTTCGCCCTGACTCTGTTCCGGGTAATGGCTCTAAGTGCTTTTTTTGTATTAATCCATTCATCTGCTAAATAACCTGACCATACCGTGATCGTTGGGATCCTCTTTCTCCAAAGGAGGAAATGAGGCACAGAGACCATAAGTGACTTGCCCGAGGCCACACAGATCTTAATACTTTTTTTTAAGAGTCTCAAGGAATTTCAGTCATCAGTATATGCAGGTTTTCTCCCTATCACTCTCCTTTGCTTCCTGTTTTTGAGCATGCTTGCCTTGACTGTAATTAGCAACCAGACAAGAATACTGGAGTGGGTTGCCATTCCCTCCTCCAGGGGCTCTTCCTGACCCAGGGATCACCCTCACATCTCTTACACCTCGTACATCTCCTGCATTGGCAGGTGGGTTCTTTACCCCTCCCGGGACTCCAATGAACATCTCCATAATGGAGCACTTGTTACCCTAAAGCAGTCAACGACTGAGTATTTTAAATGGATGTTTTCCACGGTTGTGGCTCCTGGGATTATCTCTGTCTTACAGACAGGGAAACTGGAGTTAAAGTTGGCAGAGAACTCGTCCAGGGTCAGACAGCAGTGTTCTCCTCTGTGCCTGCACAGCAACCCAGAGCTCTTGTTCTCTGCCCCATCCTCAGTCCTTCTTTCCTTGTACTTCAGGATGGTGTGTTAAATCACTGTAGTCCTCTCCATGCTTTAAAGATGCTGATGAATTTTGAGGAAGGGGAACCACCCTCTGAGTTGAAGCCAGATCAGCGTGGAATGCCAGTGTGTCATCCTGAGTCGTGCTCGAGCCCCTCAAGGGTGCTGTTTGCTTTCCTAATTCCTTCCTGCTGCCAAGACTGAGGTTGTTGGTTACTGAGAAGTGTTTTAACCCAGGGGAGAGAAGGGAGTGCATTATGAAGGATGGCAGAGTCCCAGACAGTCCTTTTGAACTTACATATTTCTGTTCTGTGAACACAGGAATGACCCTCTAGGGGGCTGTGACTATGCCCCATGTCGTTCTCTTCTTAGAGAATCTGATGCCCTGGGCAGGGCCTTAGGTCAGCCTGGCTCATCTCCCTTGGGCACAGCATAGGCCAGTCCACAAAGGGTAGCATCTTGGCTATTTTCAAAGGTCTCTGGTGAATATCATGACTTTCTTTTAAGCTTGTGCAGCAGCTTTTTCAGTCCTGAATGTTTACTGTGACCCTCACCCCCTCATTTTTTTTATTTTTATTTTTTAACTCCTATAGCCTTGGAAACCCTATACCCTGGCCCAGGGAAGAGCAAGCTCCAGGTGTTCCAAGGATGGGTCCAGGTATCCATCAAAGTGGGTACCCCACTTTTTGAAAGTTCGCTTTTGGCCACTTCACTTTTATGAAAGACCTCCATTAGTACCTTTCTGCTAACTGAAAGAGATCTGAACAGAACTTTCATATTTAGGGGAAAAGTCAAAAAGCAAAAGAGCATTCAGTATTAGTTTCTCCGTGAGCCGGTGTAGAGCAGCTACACGTAGGGCAGGGAGCACAGCACATCCAAGCTCCTTCACTGAGACCCACACTAGGCAACTCAGCATCCAGCCGCCGTAGCTTTGAACGTGTCTGTGAGCATCCATGCTTCATCTCGATTTATTCTGTGCATCCATTAGCAAGATGTGTCTTAAAGATAATTGCATCTTCACTTTGCATCATTTTGGCTTCAGAAAGATTTCACTGGCATGCTGTGCTTTCAGATAGCGGGGGAAAACCTGTATTGCAAACAGCCCAATATGCTATACAGGTGCCAACTAAGGAATGTCACTCACCATCCAGCTCTACAAGAATTAGATCATCAATCACTGTAGCCGCTGACTTCCAACACACCCCGAAAGGAATTCAGGGTGGAGATCAAGAATGAGACATTGTGCTCTGGGAAAAACTGGCAGAACAGGCCTTCACGGAGTTACAGTTTCTGAAGAATTTGATGAACTGAATTTCTTGCATCATCTCATATCTCAAAAAGCACTAAAGTCGTGAATGGAGACATCCTGCTCCTCGTGGCTAGCAGAAACCTTCTACGGAGATATAGGCTTGACTACACGTACTCCTTTGTCAAGATCATATGTATACTGACCTCCCCGCCCATCTCTTCAGGACAATTCCTCAGAGACATCTGAAAGACTATCACCCAGGCTATCATCCTCAGTGGGTTTCCAAGGTGGCTTAGCAGTAAAGAATCTGCCTGTGATGCAGAAACCGCAGGAGACAAGGTTCTTTCCTGGGCCGGGAAGATCGCCTAGAGGAGGGCATGGCAGCCCGCTCCAGTATTCTTGCTTAAAGAATTCCATGGGCAGAGGAGCCTGGTGCAGAGGAGTCCTTGGGTCTCCTAGGACTAGGAGAGAGTAGGACATGACTGAAGCAACTTAGCTCCCACACACAGTCCTCAATTAGACACCGAATAAACTCAACTCGTAGCTTTTATGTCGTGCAGGTTTTCTTTGTTTGTTTTTAGTTGGTGAGAGCTTTGGCCAGTCTCTCACCAACTACTATGAATAGATTACTCCCTCGCCAGCAAATGGACCCCCGCCGCATTCCCACCCCAAGACCTGAGCTCTACAGAGAAGGGAGTGACAGAATATCAAGACAGATACCTCATTTTCCATGAGTGTGCGAAGTCAATTCTTGCTTCCACTCTTTTCTGGTGGAACTTCCAAAATGTATGCTACACTGTGATTTAAGAATGGAATGAGTCTTCACCCACTTTGAGACTTATGATCTATCAAGAGCCTTAAGAGGAGTGGAGGGAGGCCACTGACCTCATGGTGGTTCTGTTTGCTGCCCAGCGGTTCTCTGTCTGAGACACGGGAATAAGAACCAGGTTGGCTGAGCGTGGGGCCCACAGAAGCGACTTTGTGATTATATCAAGGAACTGAAAGCACGTTAAGCACCAGAAATGGTCTCTGTCCCCAAACTCATTTGGTTGTAGCTAGGTATATTTTAATCGTCCAGTGGAAGGTCGCTGGAAGTAATTTCTGTAAACGAGTCAGATTTCTCCTTTTCAGCAAGGTTAGGTGCTGATGCATTTCCCAAGATCTCAATAGTCCTATTCTTCCCTACTTTTTCATTGCTTTCACAGTGGAACAAATCCCTTTTTAAAAGATTTTATTTATTTCGCCACACCAGATCTTAGATGCAGCGTGTGGAATCTAGTTCCCTGACCGGGGATCAATCGAACCAGGGCCCCCTGCATTGAGAGCTGGAAGTCTTAGCCACTTGACGAAGGGAAATCCTCAGAACAGATATCCTTGTTCCCATTTTAGAACTAGAAAACTAGAGTATGAAGAGTAACTGGAACTTACTTCAACCTTGTTGGAAACTTACCTTCTCTGTTTTCTCTGGAAGCAAGTTTCAATCAATCCATGAGAGTTTGTTTTCTCTATTCTCATTCTCTGTTTCTAGATGACTTGAGTCAGTCTATAAATCTGCTTATTTACTAAATGTAACCTGTTTATTTTGACTTTTTTGTCTGTGTATAACCCCTAGAACTATTAACTAGCAATTGGATCATTGGTTTCGGTTATTACATTTTTTGGCAAGGATACTGCTTGCTTGTTGTTGGGAAATATTTTTTCTGTCATTGCAGCTATTTAGGGATCTTATAACAAAGCACAGTAGTGGGAATGATATTTATTTGCATGTGGAAAACTGTCAGAATTTCCACCAAGACAATAAAATTTATGTCTATGACAGTAACCTTTTAATAACTTTAAAATACTTTTTGCTGTGTTTTAGTTTTTGAATTGCATTCTGTTTTGGAAAGGTAACTACTTAAAGAATACTTTCATCATATGATTTTCAGACCAGAAAATATTTTTAAAACCTTGTATTTGGAGGTTATTGATCTAAAAATTGCTTTTTTTGTGGGAGGCTGCCGGGAAGTTTCACTGTGATTTTGAGTAGAGCTGAGCACTGTTGGTACTAGGAGCTCTTGAGAAATACAAGGGTGGCATTGGGTATTTCACTGGCAAGTACTCCCCACCCCCTCAAAATTTAGGTTAAGTTTTAAAAGCAGAACATTTTTCATAAATGATTAATCTTTGTTCTTTAAAGTTTGTCTTCCTTATTTTCTAAATTCAACTTGGTGATGGAAAAGATTATGAGAAATAATCTATGATTTGGTACCTGCTTTTCCTCAACTAGCAAGATTAATATGCTAGCTGTAGAAAAAATACCGCTTGTTTTCAGTTCTGTGAATCCCTTAGTTGAGCAAATTGTCCAGAATACGCTGCTGGACAATTTACCTTTGGTGCATATCGGACCCTGTGATCAACTAAGTTTGGGCAATGTTGAGTTGACTAGAGTAAAATTGTTTTCAAAGATTTTTTTTTTCTTGAAACCTGACCTTTGCACATGATTAGTATATATTTAACACCTATTGAAAGAAATAGGGTTCTATGACTTTTTCAAAATCAGCAAATCATCAACAACAAAAGCGAGCAGCCTGCCACTTTGTGTCCAGAATTCCAAAGCAGTAAATCAGCTGAAAGGATGCCATCAGGCAGGCAACGTGGGGTCACACGGGACCCTGTGAGTGCCTGCCAAGTCACTTCAGTCATGTCGGACTCCTGCAACCCTATGGACTGTGGCCCTCCAGGCTCCTCTGCCCATGGCACTCTCCAGGCCAGAATACTGGAGTGGGTTGCCATGCCCTCGAGGACGCTGTAGAAGCAATCCAAAGCCTGAAGAAGCAGCCCCCAGGGGGGTTGCTGCAGCCCAGGGCCAAATCATGGTCGTGGCAGAGTGGAGAAACCCTCCAGCCCTTCCTTGCCGGCATCCTTCCTTGAGTCATTAGCCTTTTCCATGCGCACTCTGCCTTCAGAGTGTGCGTGCAGCAAGCTAGTGGGGGAGGCTGGCATTTCAGGAAGGACAGTGGAGAAGGGTGAGGTCAAGTATCAGTGAGGGGAGCCTGGAGATGAGAAAGGAACCTCGGGTCCTCTTTGTTCCTGCCCCTCCACCCACAGGGGCAGAGTTCCACGGGGGAAGCTGCAGCCAGGGGTAGGGGCTTCTGGGGGTGATAAAAGTTGTAGAATATTGCTTTTTAATTTTTAAATATTTGTTTATTTATTTGGCTGAGTTAGGTCTTAGTGTCACCACGTGGGCTCCTCCTTGCATTGCGCAGGCTCATTGTGGCGCTCTGGCTCGTGTCCGACTCTGTGCGACCCCATAGACGGCAGCCCACCAGGCTCCCCCGTCCCTGGGATTCTCCAGGCAAGAGCACTGGAGTGGGGTGCCATTGTCTTCTCTGAGTAGTTGTGGCACATGGGCTTAGTTGCTCCGTGGCATGTGGGATCTTCCTGGACCAGGGATCAAACCCACCTCCCCTGCACAGCAAAATGGCTTCTTAATCACTGGACCACCAGGAAAAATCCATAGAATATTGTTTTTAAATGCACCAGCAGTGGTATACAAATAGTATCTCTTAATGTAAAAAAAAAAAAAAAGAATATATGAGAGATTGCCTTATATAACTTTTTAAAAAGTTTTAAATGCGTTTGGATGTGTCACTTTATATGAGATCCAGCTTTGGGAATATTCACAATTACAGTTTCCCTTGAATTCTGTTGATCAAAAAAGTCCCTTCATCTAAAACCATATCCTTAAAAAGGTGGGGGTAGGGGGGAAGGCTGGTTGAACCACCTCTCCGTGAAGGCTTACTGAGAGCATGGGATACCTTTACAGTGACCAGCTGGCCCAGTCTCCCCAGATTGAGGGATTTCCAGGCATCTAAGACTCTCAGTTCTAAAGCTCAGCAACACCCAGGCAACACCCACTGAATGCCAGGCATCAGGCTAGATGTAGCAGAAAGTAGGCATCAAGGTTGGTGCTCCACTGGCAGGGCCAGCCTTTCTGGGTAGGGCTTGGGAGACTGGCCATGGGAAGGCACTCTGGGAAAACAGACTCATGACTTGGGTACGTAAACAGCCCTTTGCTAAGGTGTTTGTGTTTGCTGTTGCTGTAGTCTTTCACTTATGCCCAAATAATTTTCCTAAGTTAGGGACATGGCTTTTTACCCCCAAAGCTGTAATCTCACATCCCCAGCCCTCTCAACACACACATACACACTCTCACACACACACACACACACACTCACCCTCCCCAGCCCACAACGTGGAAATCTCCCAAGCCCTCAGGAGTGTCTTGCCTCCCATTTATCTCCCGCTCTCCCCTCCCCCAGACCCTGGCTGGTATTTGATGTGGCCTCTTTACTGAGCACAAGGACAGCTCCTGCCCCTGCCATCCCCACCGTCCAGTGTTGCGGTGTGGGTGTATGCAAGCGGCGAGAGAGTGCCAGCATCAGGGTCTGGCCACAAGCAGTGTGTTCTCCGCATGATCGGGCCCTGCGTTAGGAAAACACACTTGTCCCAGGAGCCCAGGCACAAAAGAGGATTGTTTTGAGGGGCAGCCTCAAATCTCCGAGAAGACTTCTGCCTAACAACCTTGCTTACTATGCCCATTTAAAAACAAAAAACAAAACGAAACACCTGCTTAATGGTTATCTTTTAAGTATCTATTCAGTCCGTCATGGTGACTTTAGTGTGTCATTTAAAGAGCTGCTTTTCAACTTAAAACACTGTGCTTTCCTGACATTAATTCATCTCTCCATCCATCTCACAGGTAAAGAATAGATGAATGGCTTCCTCCGCACATCTAAAAACTGCAAAACCAGGATCAGAAATCCTGCTTTAATAATTTCCTGTCTGATAGATCATGGATCATTTTAGAGGCTAGGCTGATATTTTCTTGGCTGAAATTATTAGTCGGTTAAGAGAAGGAAACGGCAACCCACTCCAGTGTTCTTGCCTGGAGAATCCCAGGGATGGGGGAGCCTGGTGGGCTGCCGTCTGTGGGGTCGCACAAAGTTGGACACGACTGAAGCGACTTAGCAGCAGCAGCAGCAGCAGGAGAGAACTGACAGACTTTGATGAAGACACATAACTTACTCATGTATTACGTGTTTTATTGATCTTGAGGATGGGGAAAACAGCTTATATTTGTCTCAGGTCCCTTTTCCAAAACACAAGACACATCTAATAAACTTTGAACTGTTCTTTGATTTTTTTTTTTTTTTTTTTTTGAGGGGAGGCAGTTTCAAAGACTGATGTGTAATGGTTGGGCAGTGCTGGCTGAAGTGAATTCTAGATCCTGTGTCGGACATTTCTGTTGATTCACTGCACAAAGACAGGCAAAGTGTCCAAATGCATTTTTCTTAAGCATTTGGTCGTTTATTTATAAAGTGGGAATTTGACACTTTTCTTTCTATATCTCAGAGACAGGCTGTTATTTGTAGAACTCTCCAGTAGAAACTGGCTCCTGACTGTACTGTATGTTCAGCTTTTAATGGTTTGATTGGATTATTTCTAGAAGTCTGACCACCAAAATAAGGAAGGAGAACAGAGAGCATGTGCCTATCAAAATAATTGTTTCTGGTTGGACACAGTATGGTAGTGGTTGAAAATACCGATGAATTCACCTGAGTTCAAGTGCAGGCTTTGCAACTCACTCATGGTGTGACCTTGATTAAGTCATTTAACTTGTCTCAACCTGCTTCCTCCTCCGTATAGGGCTGGTGAAAAGATAATAGAAAATATGTTTCATAGGGTGGTAGTGAATGTTTGACTAGTTCTTCTGGATTCTATTATGCCTCTCCATTATAATATACAACAAAAGTCATCCGTTAACTAAAACTGTGGTAGAGGTTCATGCTTTGAAATTGCTTCTTCTGAGTCATTGCCCCATAAGCAAATCCCCTGAGTAATTCAGACCTTAAAAATAGGGACATTTGACTTGGGCAAAGTCATTCGCTAGCTTGTTCTTCTACCTCTGATTAGGAATCAATGCCATATTTTGTTAAGCTGATCTTTTCCTGCAGCATGGCTAGAGTCTAGACCATGAATCGTTTTCACAGGTGAATTTTTCATATAATGAGATCCTCACTAGAGAGCATATTACCGATGGTTTTTATGCTGTGGTAGGGGCTCAGAGAATTGCATTCCAGTAAAGACAAACCTGTTTTAATGATAGAAGTTATCAGTGGATGATGGCCAAGGTGACCTGCCGTGAACAGCTTCATTGTGTGGTGGGATTACTGTGGTTCCTTTTTTCTAACAAGATCCTTTTATTAGGAGTCCCAGGAAGCAAAAGGAACGACAAGGTACCCACTTAATGCAGGAAGTGGCGTGGGCTATGAAAGGTTGCTTTGGGAGTCCTTTATTGATAACAAGCCTTCTTCTCAACTGTGCCCGGAACCTATATAACACCCAGGTGAATAATCCTAAAGGTGTGTGTGTAATGCGTGCACATTTGTATTTAAAAGACAATATATTCTAGTGGTTGAGAATACCAACTCTAGATCTAGACTATAGTTTCCACCCTAGTCATCAACTTACATTGGCCAGATACCTTAGGTAGTTATTGAACTCTGTGTGTTCATTTTTCTTGTCTCATAGGAAACATTTTTCTTGTCTACCCTCCTCATAGGATTGTTGGAAGAATTATAAGAGTTCTTGTGTGAAAGCCCTTAGCAGAGTGTTTCACACATGGTGAAACAATTAGCTGTTACTGTTACTGGATTATAATCATGCCTTCAGGAGGGAAAAACAATGGATTAGAGTCTGATAATATCCTAGGCGAAAAAATACAGACATCTGTCACTTAGCCTGTTGAAAGTTTCTTTCTTGTTGGTGCCACAGCCCTTGTCAATGAGGTGGCTATGCTCTATACTAGGTCCCTTGTATGTCATAGTTCATATTCTGGGGCATATTCTGGGCATATTTTGAGTTCACTGGTCTTCAGCATCCAACTGGTAGATAAGGAAAGAGGTTTGTTTGCTCAGGAGTTCTTAGAGACTGGAGCTTCTCCCATACTCCCACATCCTGTTGACTTGATTTCGCATTTGGTACTTCTCCCGCTTTTCCTTGGCGAAAACTAGTCACATGGCCCCACCTACCTGCAGAGGAGACTGGGAAATGCTATGCGCCCAGAAGGCAGAGAAGAATGTGAATATTGGTCAGAACTTGGATAAACCAATAGCAAATAGATGATTCTGACTTGGATTTATGGTTTCATTATGAAGCATAAGCATTTTTCAGGTTGATTTTGAAAATTAATGGAAAATCTACTCCCTTGTTTGATCCACAATGCTCGAATTCTAATGTTCAGGCAGAACTTCAACTCCATTATCATTTCTGAGTAAAAGTAATAATGAAAGCTAACATTTATGGAGCATTTCCTGTATACCATCATACTAAGCGATTTACATGCTTATTTTATCTTATTTAATAAGATGAAATTAATTTATTTAGTCTCCACCACAGCCCTTACGGTGTATTACCAGAGTTGTCTGAATTTGATGAAGAAAGTGAATATGGAGAAGTTGTTAATATATATATTTTCATTTGAAGTATATATATATATGAATTGATGAAGAATTACAGGATTAGCAGAAATTAATAAAATTTACTAGAGAGCAAATTTAAACGTCCTCAACTCTTTTCTTCTTAGGACACCAAGTCTAGCTATACACCAGAAGCCGCTAAATCCAGGATAGGGAGTTCACTTTACCTGATATAACACTCATTAATTTGTTATAAGCTGGGTTGTTTGTCGGGGAAGCCTGACACACATGTGCATGGAAAAACACACATTGGTGTGTACTTTATCCTTCGGTTTATTTTAGTTTATTTGCTTAGCTGAACATGCTGTGTTTATTACCAGGTTAACCATGCATGCTCTGCATTTCTCTGAAAAAGTACCTTTTCTGTCTTAACCTGATATCTGTTTAGACATTCCTTGAAAAATCAGTTTCCTTACTTGCATTGGATCTTACCATTTTAATCACAGAGGTTAAGTAATCTAATGTCAGTGGTATGTGTGCTTTTATCTTTTGAGTGTAGCGTCCTACAGAAAAAAGATAAACCACAATTCCGTGAGCCCCTCTAGGCGGACAGCATCAAGGCTGATCTTTGAATCATGAGCTTATTAAGAAGTTCTGCATGATCCGTTAAAATGAGTCAGCTCCTTGCCATCTTTATCAGTTCCATAGACTCTGTGGAACTAAGAGAAGCTTGTAAAAGCAGTGAAAAAGCTCAGATTTAAACAGATGTCAGATAGAAGCAGCAGATGTGTGATAGTACAAAGGGTTTTCATAGGCCATGGAATAGCTGAGTAATTAGAACTTCTGTGTGCCGGAGAACATACACTGTTGGCCAAGCCTCAAGACGGTTGGACGTGTGCCCAGTCGTGCGTGGCCTCATCTGCCTTCCGAAAAGTTTCAGTGTGGCAGCTAAATAAGGAGAATATCTACCTCAGAACATTCAACTTTAGGGCCACGGCCTCGTTTTATAAAAACAAGAGGGGCTTCCCTGATGGTTCAGTGGGAAAGAATCTGCCTGCCAATGCAGGAGACAGGGGTTCGATTCCTGGTCCGGGAAGATCCCACGTGCCGTGGAGCAACTCAGCCCAGGCACCACAACTGTTGAGCCTGTGCTTCGAGACAACAGAAGCCATTGCCGTCAGAAGCCAGCACACCCCACCTGGAGAGCGGCCCTCGCTCACCACGACTAGAGCAAAGCCCGCGCAGCAACGAAGACCCAGCACAGCCAAAAATAAACAAATAAATCTTTAAAAAAGAGAGAGAGAGGATTTAGACTAACCATCAGAGCTATCTATTACTGATGTCGCTGCTAGAGCTCAGAGTATCTTCTGCTACATGAAGTTATAATTTTCCTTATCATATTTTTCCTTTAAAGTGAGCTTCATTGAATTGAGAAGCTGACACTGCTTGCCTTGAGGATGTGTAACCAGAGCCCTGGGGTGCTGAGGTGAGCTCCCAGGCCACGCTCAAGGCAAGGGCCAGATGGGAAATGCAAGTGTCCAGGGCCAGCTTCTTGGACTGTTGGCACTGCTCATGTATTGTGTTGGCCAAAAAGTCCATTAGGGTTTTTCCATACCATCTTATGAACTTCTTGGCCAACCCAGTAGTGACTTGGGACCTCATTCTTAAGAGCTGGGGATCCTCTTAAAATATCAGGAACCAGGAACAAGTGATTACCTATATCAGCTGGGTAATTGCACAAACTGCAGGACTTTTCTCTGTGTAGATTATTTGGCATTGTTTAGAAATGACTAATTTCTTAAATATAAATAATATATTTTGCCATATGTTTCCTAGAAGCAGAAATGATTTAGGTAAGATTTTTCTTAAGAAACAAGAAAACCTTTTTGAAATCAAAAACGAAAACTTCATAAATCTCTCTATATTCTTTGATTTTAACTTAGTAGCAAATAACAACTCTGAGAATCCATCATGCAAGAAAATATATACCTTATAATCAGGGATTCAAAATTATGACCATTCAGTATCTGTGTCTCTTCTCTGGGAAATATCAGCAAACATAATTTTATGTTAAAGTGAGAAACGACTGCTTATGTTTGTGATTCGAAACCCAATATGGTTGTTCCCATTCCACGAGTTAAACTGAGGGTGTTTTGGGTTCTAATGGCACATCGGGCTGCTGTGTTTTCGATTTCATGACCACAGACGTGCATTTCACCCCTTGTCTAATTCAAACTCAGCTCAATTTTAATGCTAGGCTTTTAAAGAAACCTCTTTTCTCTGTCTGCTTTAAGAAAAATTGCTGTCATTATTCCCCTTTAGGCTCCTAGTCCAGTTTGGGTTTGGATTTCTAATCAAGAGTAGGGTGCCTGCAACAGACACATAATTTCTAGACTAGGTCTATACAACTGTAACCCTCCTGCCACGCTCCTTAGAGATCTGGAGGGAAGGAGAGTAGATATCTGTTTTCCATCACTATTTAATTTTTTCCTATTCACATTTCATCAGAACCTGTTCTTTCTTCCCTCTTTCAAGGAAGGATGGTCCTCCTGGAGCTCAATCATTTCAGCCTTCATATTTTGTGGAGAAAAAAATATTACAGAGATGATGCTTATCTTCAGTCTGAAGGTTCTGCAGACTCTTCGTCAGTATAAGATATTCTTGCTACCACCTACTTGTTCAGCGGGTTTCTCTCTGCTGCCTGTTTTTCTAGGCAACGGCACCACAGGAAGAAAGGAAAGTTTAAATGTGGAAATGACTTCTTATGCGTCAGAGACTGTGAACTTGAAAGTCATTTTGCTCCCCAGTCTGCTCGAAAATAATCCACTTTTCCTCTCTCAGTCTTTCAATTATTAAATTATCTGTAAAAGGATCCCCTACTCGCACTCTACCCTGTGATGGCTTTCTTGCCATCAAATGTAAATTGTTCATCTCTATAGTCAGTTGTAGATTTCATACCATAGGTCTCTCTCCTTATTTAAAAATTATTTTTATTTTTTAAATTATTGCTACAATTAGTCCTGATATTCTGGGAAATAGGCACACTGACATTTAAATGAATCACAGTTCAAAGCACGTGGGACCAATCAATTACATGGACTAAAGTTATTTTTTTTCCTATTATAGGCATAAAATCATATGGATTCAGTTTTCCAATGGCCTAAGCAACTGTTAGCAGTAACCTCTGAAGTTCATACTTTGCCCTTTGCAACAGAGTCAGTGTCAGAGGTATAGTTGAAAGTTTGGTTTCATTTAGTGTTGTAAAATTTCATAATGGTGTTCTTAATTTCTCCAAGCCCAGATAACCACAAATGAGTACAGTATGTATTAGTGGTATTTAATGATAGGTACTTAGGGTGCAAGAAAGGGCAGAGTGGTTTTCATGTATTTCTCAGATTTACAGTTTTTGTGGTCATGAAATATCTGTCATTTATCAGCAGGGTTTTTATTAATACTATTGCTGTTTGCATTGCTTCCAAATGCATTCTGTATATCATGAAGAATACCACTATCTTTAAATATACATCCGAAAGATTATGTAACAGAGTTAAATCAGTAACTGAACAGATGGGCCAATTGTAGGGTCATTATGTGATTCTGCTGGTGTGCTATTTCTGAAGTATGAACTATTCATTCTGTTTAGATGGCTGGGAAAGCAGCCTCCCCCCAAAGATCTAGACCTATGCAACACTGTCCAACACTAATGTCATGTGAACTGCAGATATAATTGAAAATTTTCTGGTAGCCCCATTTAAAAGGTGAAAGAAAACTGCTATAGTTCCTTTAACTTAATATATCAGATACTATCCTTTCAACATGTAATCAAACTAAAACTATTAAGGAGACATTCATTTTTCTGTACCAAGACTTTGATAGTCAGTGTGCATTTTACTCTTGGAGTACATCTCAGATCAGACTGATCACATTTCAGGTGCCCTTAAGCCACACATGGCCAGTGGTTGCCGCACTGAACGGCGCAGGTCTAATGCTTTCACAAAGGAAGGCCATTAATGGTTTGATGGCAGCTTCAGATAGGAAGAAGAAAGAGTCATATGAATGTCTGCTCATTCACAAAAAAAGAAGTGTCAGCTGCCATCCTTTCCAATCAAAATGTTGACAGGACTTTCTGGACAGTAGAGCTTTAATTTTTTTAATTGTTAATTTATACAGGTCAAATGCTGCTCCATAGAAGGATTGACTTTATTTTTATGGAAAAGCAAACAAACACTGATTTAATGTTTGTCATTACTTAAAGGAAATGAAAAAGCAACATGTGAGAACCTTAATGTAAAGGATTTCTTTTTTTCACTCCTTTATCTGGGTCTGCTGTTGCCATAGCTACAGGGAAGCGATCCAGTAGAAATTAAAGACTTCAGTTATAGTTCCAAAACTTCTTTAGTTATCATATTTCTTTTCAGCAAACAGTTGTTTTTATTGTATTGGGCTTTTTCCCACTGAAAATGTGGAAGTTTTGACTAATGAAGGCATATGTTCTTATTTAGTGTGGTCAGTGGGGCATTAATGCCATTTCGAATGCTTTGAAGCCCCTGCTTACAGCAAGTATGAGCCATAATTAACAAAAACTCCTAGCCAACACCTGTCATGGAATCTTTATCTGTAATGATTTTCCTCCCTCAGTGTTTTCTCTAGAATATGGGCTATTTTATGTCATTCTGTTTTGGGAGTCCAAGAGTTTTTACTATAATTCTAAGTAAAGTGATAACAGACTCTGTCTTTGTGACCAATTAAGAGTTGTTGCCAACCAGATGGCCCTCACTGGGAAGAAGTTAAGACCTTTGAGCTTAATACTGTTGATTGGAGATGGAGGTCTTGCTAGGTTATTACCCTCTCAGGACAATTGATAGTGTCATGTGCTTGGAATTGTCTTGGAATGTCTCTGCAAACCCACAAATGTATCATTCTTGAGATGTCAGGCTCTCATAAAGTCTTTGCATCTTTTTGAAGATTAATAACTTAAACTTAGGGGCCTTCCCAGGTGGCTTGGTGGTAAAGAATCCACCTGCCAATGCAGGAGATGCAGGTTCCACCCCTGGGTCAGGAAGATCCCCTGGAGGAAATGTCACCTTGCTCCAGTATTCTTGCCTGGAGAATCCCACAGCCAGAGGAGAATGGCAGGCTACAGTCTATGGGGTTACAAAGAGTTTGACATGACTGAGCAACTGAGCATCCACACAACTCACACTTACGGTGTGTGTGTTCTAAGTCGCTTCAGTCATGTCTGACTCTTGGAGACCCTGTGGACTGTAGCTATACTAAGGTAAAAAATAAATAAGAATAACTTTCCCCCAACAAGATAATGAGTTGTATAGGAATCCCATGTATTAAAACTTTGGGTTAATTTTATTGTTTAATGGTACACAGTAAGTTCTTATTTCATTCCGTAAGAGCAGTACTTTAGCTAAAGTCAAGCCTATGGTTAGAACTGAAGTTCATACTTATTTAGCAAGTACACTCATCTATTACCCTTATTTTATATAGACACTTTATTATACTTACCACCAATGTGTGGGCTTCCCGGTGGCTCAGCAGTAAGAATCCACCTGTGATGCAGGAGCCGCAGGAGACGTGAGTTCAATTCCTGGGTCAGGAAGATCCCTTGGAGGAGGGCACAGCAACCCACTCCAGTGTTCTTGCTTGGAGAATCCTGTGGACAGAGGTGCCTGCTGGGCTACACTCCATAGGGTTGAAAAGAGTCAGGCACTACTGAAGCAACTTTAGCACATATGCCTGCACCACCAATGTGTAAAAACTGGCCTAAAACTATAAAAATCTTATTTATAAAATACAAGATTTCCATAGTCTTAACTGTTTCTGCAGGAGTGAGGTGTTTTCAGCTTACAGCACAGGGTTTGCCTCCAAATATGTGGGCAGGTATATCTCCCAGTGATGTTCTCTGCTGTTGCTGCTGCTGCAAAGTCACTTCAGTCATGTCTGACTCTGTGAGACCCCATAGACAGCAAGCAGCCCACCAGGCTCCTCTGTCCCTGGGATTCGCTAGGCAAGAATACTAGAGTGGGTTGCCATTTCCTTTTCTACTGAGCTGCAAACTTAACTCAACATCAGGCTTAATTTGTTTTAACGTACTTGCAGCAAGTCCATAGGAAGTGGCTTGGAAAGTGGCTTTCTCGATGGATACTAAAATGAAGATGAGAAAGCATTCCAGTTAACCTTTGAACCATTTTTTAACTGCAGAGAGAACCTTGTATACATGCCAGGCTCATCAGGAGGGCTTATTTCTTCAGACAGCCCTGACCCACGTTGCCCACCTTCCTGACTGCCTAACACCAGTATTGTCCTAGATTAAGGTATGGGTGCGCAGACTTGTCTATCAGTCTGTTTCCAGACTGTCTTTCTTCAAGGTTTAGTTATTTTAAAAGTTATGCAAAAGGGAGAAAGACAGCAGAATAATATGTAGTTTCAGTATTTCTTTTTTCTGAAGATAATTATGGAAACTTCCCGGAGAGTCACCTTCCACAACTGGACCAGCTCTTTCTGGACACCAGCGGTGCCCTTCTGTAACTGACTAGGGCCTGTTCATGCCAGTAGCCTGATCATTCATTCCCTGTTCAGAGTTGAGTCTTAGAGTGAAACTACTTTTCAATCTCCGTGTTAAAACCTCAACAAATTTCTGTTTGTTTTTATTAGATTGACCAAAAACTTCATTCGGGTCTGTCTTTACTATCTTACAGAAAATAAAATAAGATATTTTATGATTTTTTTTTAAAAGCTAGCTTTTTTCAAAAATGACTCTGCCGAAGCAATGGAATAAAAGTTTTTTGTTGGGGCTTTTGCTAAAGGATCATGTATTGAGTGTGTACTATACGCACATATCAACAGGCTGTAGACCAGAATGATAGTAATTCAGTGACACTTTTTATTTCTTTCTGAAAGAAAGCCAGGGCAGAATCACATATTCACATCAGAAAAGTGATGGCCTTATGACGGGGTAGTGTGGAGGCCAGTTTGCACTTACTTACCTGCTTATGATCCTTTTATTTCTTCTGCCTCATTAAAAAAATTTTCTTTTTATAAAGCTGGATAGTTCAAGGAGAGGTAGACGATGGTGGGTGGGGGCCAGCTTTCTCCCCTCACTGGTCCTGCTGGAGAGCAGAAAGGACTTGGAGATGGAGTTTGGGCAAAGCCTGGACTTCCACATGGAGTAAAGTAGGTGAGAGGACAAAGCTAAAGCCTTCATCAGGACACGTCATGAATCATAACTGTGATGGGCAGATTAATTTGATAGATGTTGGTCTAAAAATCGTGCCCTTTCTGCATCTGCTCTTAAGTTTTAAATTATTATATCATTATAATTATATATATTATAATTAATATATTAATTAATATATCATTATTATATTATTATAACGAGCTCTTTATCTTTCACAACGAATGTGTAGATGACCCCTCTCTCCAGGTGAAATCTCTTTCTACTGGATGCTGGTGGTACAGGTAGGGTAGCCAGGTCTGTGGCACAGCCAGCTTCTGGGAATGATTCTCTAGACAAAATGCCCTGAAGAAATAAGCAATCTTTTGTTTCTTCACATTGTGAATTTCTACAAAGTGGTGGTAAGGGTCAAGAGACTGACCTCTTGACTCTTTCTGTATAAGATAAATACAGAAGGAGGGCAGAGGACTAAGAAGGAAGCTGGTTGGACAGTCTCTGGTGGATGCAGAGTATATCACGGGTGGAGGATGAATTCAACAGAACAATTGTGTTTCATCTCATGATAGTTAAGAAATAATCTCTGTTCTTTCTGGCATCCTCGTGAGCTCTTCTTTTTTCCCTTTCTTTCCCTTTTGGCTCTTCCTAGTTCCATCCTTGCGTCTCACTCATTTCCACTCGTGTTTTCTTCCCTGTGCTTTAGTGACACACACACGATCCTACCACCGTCACCCAGCATGCAGAGTCAGACAAGCTCTGACACATGCACCCCAAGGCTGCCAAAGTGCGCCACGGAAAGCCAAACAGAATCCGTAAGCTTTGATTCATCATTTCTACCCCACGGTGTCCAATCCGAGGCTCTTACACGATACATCCTTTCCATCTGTCTATTTGGCAAAAACAACAGAAAGAGGAGAGCCCATGTCTAAAGGCATTGGTGCATTTTATCCAGTGAAATGTTCGAATTTAGAAAATAACATGCCATGGAATCATCAAAGCAGATTTTATATTATTTTTTAATTTAAAAAATTAATTTAAAAAATTAACTCACGGTAATACGTGCAGGAGAGCCAAGATCCGTAAAATTAGGTGAAAGCTCATGTGCCTGGTCCCTGACCCTGTCTTGCCTCACACCCCAAGTCAGTGTTTTTCTTTTCCCTGTGGGAGAGTTTGTTTTGCCATCACGTTGCGTAGTGTCCAAAGACTGTGGCTTGTCGTGTTGACTGCCCTGCCTCTTGGTCGGGTGAATTTTTGAGAAGCTTTTCTTGGTTCCAGACCAGCCTATTACAGAGGCTCCACTGAGAAACAGTCAGATATACTCGACATTCCTGTTCCAAGGAAGACGGCTGAAACTCATGGCCTCATGAAAACACTGACACCCGAATAAAAACCTTTTGTGAGAAAAGAGATCCAGAGAACAAGTCATCAACAAGCCTTCTACATCCTTTGTGAGGCAGTCATGATTTATTCCTTCTTCTAAACTTGACAGTTTCTAATCTGAACCTTTCTCTTCTCTCTCTTGCTAGGTCCTATTCCTTTCTTATGCTCCAGATCACTTTGGGTGCTAAATTAGATCATTTGGCAGTGAAAGCATAGTGAGAAAAAAAAAAAAAAAAAATCACCCATCCAGTTATTCAGAGTTTAGAAGAAGCTAAACTTAGGTTCATTTAAAGTAGCTCCTCTGTCTTTTCTTGGAGCTTCTAAATCAGCCCACTTTTATTTTGTATGTAAGGAAACTGAGTCCCCAAGAGGTTCCTTGTTGAAAGTAACACACTCAGATATGGCAGATTCAGAAGTGGAATATCCTGTCCTAAGACAACCACCTCCTTCCTTCAACTGCTTTACGTCAACAAAGCAAACATGCCTTTAGG
This sequence comes from Neotragus pygmaeus, assembly GCA_006410875.1. Lineage (NCBI taxonomy): Eukaryota > Metazoa > Chordata > Mammalia > Artiodactyla > Bovidae > Neotragus > Neotragus pygmaeus. The sequence continues at coordinate 440,448 of SJYV01019528.1, forward strand.
TTGGAAAAAGGAAACTTCAGCATAATAGGTCTCCACATTAGAATAACAACATGGGGGGTGCATTTTTAGGTCAGGAATACTTTCTCACCATCTTATCTTCAGTGTGTTGTCAACTGATACAGCAACAGTACCTCTAGCAGAATTGAACAGTCCAGTGGATGGGCCCTGCAAACAGAAAAATGTAGGGACCGGAATTCAGACTTGGCCGTGTATTGGTTAGCCAAAAAGTTCCTTTGGGGATTTTCGTAAGATCTTACAGAAAACCCTAACAAACTTTTTGGCCAACCCAATGTAAGAGTAACCCACCCACCTTGGGCTATTACTAGCTTATTGACTGGAACCCTTGAGCTTTACATTAAAAGTCTGAGCAAGCTGATTTTTGGAATAACTAGACTCAGCAGGATTCCATGCGGAGTCCTTTCCAACTTGTTCTCAGCAGTGGCTGGCCTCTGGGTTTGGTGCCTGTGCACTCGCTGACCCTCTGGCCCCTGTCTCTGAATGGACCCCCAGAGTTCCTTGCTCTATTTGCCTAGAAGTGGCCAAGCTGTGGTTGTATTATCTTGTAAGTAAAGAATGCTCCTTGGCAGGAGCTAATAAAGACTCTACCGTTCATGAGAACTGACTTTGGCCAAAGAATTAGCATATCTCCAGAGAAATGTAGAACCCAAGGGGTTCTCTGGAAATCATATGGATTCAGAATCATATGGAAAATCAAGATCTCTGATGTTTTGATAATAATCCGTGGGAGGAAGTACATGGTGAAATAGCTAAGATTACAGATAATGAGCATGGCTGTTAATGAGAACTGTGAAGGCTGTGGCTTTGTCCTGTTATAACACATGCACTTGCACACACATACCCATTCACGTATGTGCTCACTGTTAACTAGGGAATTTATGGGGAGGGAATCCCTCTGATTACAGCAGAGTGAGCATCACTTGTTAAATCTTCACCTGTGGTACAACCCAGGAGACTTGTTTATCTCTCTTGAACACATCAGCCCAGAGGTCCTGCCAGAGATGTGTATATTTCATTAGGTGGAAGGTATTGAAAATGAAACAGAAAATGTTCCCCTTATTTTTCTAAGTAGCCATAGATCTAATGTTCTGAGCATGGTTTGTCTGGCATAATTGCAGAATTGCCAGAAAGGACGAAATGACATGTTGAAAAGGACAGAAATAAGATGCTGATATATTAGAACATACTTCAGAGGTCAGGACTCTTTAGACTAGAAAGGTGAAAACTCTACTAAATATTCCAGTTCTGTTTTCAAGTAGGGAATGGCCTTGTTTAATAAATATTGGTGTTCCGGATTTAGGACTCAGTTTCCCTCCCCACCCCACCCCCTCCATGAAATTTGAAGGAATTATATTTTTATTTAGAGAGGAGAGAGAGAGAGGTAAAGAATTGGATTGGGAGACTTTTAATAAACTTAATGACCCAGGAGATGCTGTAGGTTGAAAGTATGAGCTGTTCAGATATATTCTTAAATAGATAGACCAAGAGTGTATCCTTGAGTTGGAGTCAAAGAAAGCTGTAAAATATGCCTTCATGTCAGAAACAGACTACATGTTGAGCTTAAAAAAAAAAAAGATCTGGCTTAATCCATCTACTTTGGGGCCCATTTATTATATTTACATTTTTAGATACTTGATATTTGCCAGAAGCTAGTACAGTGATCTTTCTCTCATTCTCTCTGTCTCTTTCCTTCTCTCTGTCTCTCTGTCTCTCTCTCTCTCTCACACACACAGAGTCTTCTGCATTTATTATATTTACATTTTTAGATACTTGATATTTGCCAGAAGCTAGTACATTGATCTCTCTCTCATTCCATCTGTCTCTTTCTGTCTCTCTCCTTCTCACACACACACACACACACACACACACACACACACACACATACAGAGTCTTCTGCACTCATATGATTTATGATCTAGTGGAGCAGGCAAACGTATAAGTAACTAACTTTATAAAGCTATATATAAATGAAATAAATGCCATGTAAAGATTGACAATTGTCTGTGGAAATGATATTGAAGAAAAGAATGATTGACTCTGATGTGAGAGGCAGAAATGCTGTCTCAAAGACCTTAGCACCTGAGCTGCATGTTGAAGGATAAGGGGGAATTAGGAGAGAGGTATGCGTGGCCTGAGGAATCAATCCAAGCAAAGCAGGAGGGAAGTGACGCTCAGGACCTGGGCAGGATGCAGAGAAAGGCGGGCATTAGAAGCAGCTGGAAAAGGACCTAACACAAATCAGACACAGGTGAGGGTTTAGACTTATGGCTGTAGGCAGTGGGAGTCCTTACTGGGTTTTGAAATGGAAGTGGCATGATTTTGTCCATGTTTTAAGAAGCTGTCTCTGGAGCAGTGGAGGGAAGCAAGTATGGAGCCAAGAAGTGTGGAGTGGAGCTGCTGAGCCGTGGCAGATTCACTGATTGGTGACCAAGTGCCTGTAAAGCTTAGTTGAGGGTTGCCCCACCCAGGGGTCCACGCCACAAGGCTGCAGGCATTAACATAAGCATCCATCCTTTTCGCATCGGGAGAGTAGCGATCCTTTTCACGTCAGAAGTTTCCAACATGACATGAAACTTTGTGACCACCTTAGCACTACAAAGCTGAGGCAACTGCTACACATTTTGATTCCATTTAATTCGCCTTTCTTCTTGTGACTCTTCTGTATTTATATTTTGGCCAAAATCACTCTGCCATCTGAACTTAACTATTCCCCAAGGGAATTCAGGCTTTACTTGTGTTTTTGCTGAAATTCATACCCTTGAGAGTATCTGTGAGCCAATTTTAACACCTCCTTATAACACCCTAAAACCTTTACATGCACTGAAAAATGGGTAACGCTCATAAGAACCTGTTCAACCACATATAAAAATGACAAGGATGATTACACAAAATAAAATTAAAATGCAGCCCTCTGCTTGTAGTGTTAACCGTCCATAGCACTCAGTGCATGCTGCCTTGCATTCATGTTGCTGTACCTCAGGTCTCTTTCCACATCTAGACAGTCAGTTGCTTGAGGACATATATACTTTTTTCATCTTTTGATTGTCCCTCAGGTTAAGGGGGAAAATTAGTCTGGTATTTGTTAAAATGATAAGAAGATTTGATTCAGGATGATTGCACTAGAGGGAAAAGGAGACGGCACCCCACTCCAGTGCTCTTGCCTGGAGAATCCCATGGACGGAGGAGCCTGATGGGCTAGAGTCCATGGGGTCGCAAAGAGTCGGACCCGACTAAGCGACTTCACTTTCTTTATTGCACTAGGGAAGGGGGCGACAGAGGATGAGATGGTTGGATGGCATTTCTGAATCAATGGACATGAGTTTAAGCAAACTCAGGGAGATAGTGAAGGACAGGAAAGCCTTGTGAGCTGCAGTTCATGGGGTCACAGAGTCAGATACAACTTAGCAATGGGACAACAGCAATGTTGCACCAGGGGGTCAACACTACTGTAATAGAGGCAGGAGATCAAGCTCAACTATGAGTCCAGCAGGACAAGTGGATATTTACAGCTGATGAGCTGAGGAGGGGGCCCGGGGATGGAAAATTACAAAGAGGAGACATCAAGGATGGGGGGATCCTTGGGACTTCCGTGGCGGTGCTGTGCTTAATACTCCACTCTCTCAAGACAGGATATATGGGTTTGGTCCCTGGTCAGGGATCCCAATCCCATGGAACAGCCTATTAAAACAAACAGAAAACAAAACAAATAAAATCAACAAAAGGATGGGGGATCCTTGCTAACCTGACCTCACAGGCCTTGCTCAAGGCAGGCCAAGTGAGGTGGATAAGGCATTTAATCAGATATTGAGGGTAATCAGATATCAAGTGTAGGAGAGTTCTTGATAAACTGACATGGCAGGATTCTCACTGCAAATGACTCAGCAGGCCAAGGTCAATGAGACGTAATGGAAAAGAGGGCTCAAAGGAGTCTGACTGATGTTGGGTTGATGAGAGAGTCTTGTCAGCTACAAGGCTGAGTATTGCTTGTTCAGTGTTTGAGAGAGAGGGAAAGAGTGTGTGTGTGTGTGTGTGTGTGTGTGTCCTGTAATGCCCCATAGAGTTTGCTTCTGGACCGAGAGGCAGCATTAGAGATTTGTGTAACAGTCAAGAGAACTCCAGGGGGAAGAATTGGCCAGTACATTAATGAGGGCAGAGGGAAGGGGCTATTGAGAACATGGTTCAGGTCAGAAACATTTACCCAGTTTACTTACATTTTGGTAGGAAATGACTTTTTGGTTTTGATTTTAATTTGAGGAAACATTAATGTTTAAAGAAAAATCAGTTTTCCCTTAGTAGTTTTCATGATTCTTGATGCCCTATTGGTATATTTTTTAAAATAAATATTGCTAACAGTAAAAAACTATCTTCAGCATCAAATGATTTAAAGTAGCCTATCAAGATACTAAGGGCTTCCCTGGTGGCTCAGCAGGTAAAGAATCAGTCTATCAGTACAGGAGACGTGGGTTTGATCCTTGGGTCGGAAAGATCCCCTGAAGGAGGAAATGGCAACTCACTCCACTATCCTTGCCTAAGAAATCCCATGGACAGAGAAGCCTGGCGGGCTACAGTCCATGGGGTCACAAAAGAGNTCAGTACAGGAGACGTGGGTTTGATCCTTGGGTCGGGAAGATCCCCTGAAGGAGGAAATGGCAACTCACTCCACTATCCTTGCCTAAGAAATCCCATGGACAGAGAAGCCTGGCAGGCTACAGTCCATGGGGTCACAAAAGAGTCCAACATGACTTAGCGACTAAACCACCACCACCACCAAGATACTAAAAGTAAGAGTGTCTGTTTTACTTTTTATAATTAGGTATATGTCTTTTAGATGTCTTTGTTAAATATGTCTTCTTTGAGAAAAAACATTTAGTATCCTATCAGGAATTTTATAGACGGGAAAAGGAATGAAAAGGCTCTGATGGAACCATGAACTGAAATAGAAAAGTACATTATTTTCATTCTTGAAAAAAGACTTCTAGCGAGCAACATGTATAATACATATAATGCACCATGTATTTTCTTGTTGGTCTTCGGACCTTGAAGAATTAAGGAGAAATTGAATAAAGATGGATAATATCAAGCATAGCTCTTTATAATAATATGGATGAGATATTCCAGCTCTAGGACCTTGTTGCCATGCAGATGTGAATTGTTTAACTTGGAGAAGGGTTCATAGCGATCAAAATTTTGTTCAGCAGAAAACAGGAACTTAACAGAAAGTGCTCAGAGTTTCTCTTTGTGTTAGACCCTAGGACTCCAAAGAAAGGGGTTGCCTCTGAAACAGAAATGTGTTCAAATGTTAGTAAGCTAAAACCTCAGTGATTGACGATAGAAGTTTCAATATTCTTTTTATTCTTGTGGTATCACACAAGGTTGATTCTTGGCTTGCTTTGGGGGACAATGGGTAAGGTCATCAGACTGCTATTTTGCTGTTAGTTCCAACAGTGCACACCCACAAGGCAACTCAAAGGTCTCTACAGTGTACTGGGGGTTTTATGAGCTGAAACCAGCAACCCTGCCTCCCACTGACTTTTCACAGTTGTGCATGAGGACTTTTTCGTCTGGAAAAGAATAATGTGTCTAGTCTAGGTGGAGTCGTCAGGGAAGAAAGAGTCCAGGCGCCCAGACTACTGGTTTCTCCTCTTCCACCTCCCCCTGTTTCTGGGCTCTGGAGCTTGGTCAGCCCTTTCTTTCTCTTCTGTGTGAGTCAGGTCATAAAGTGGCTGAGCTTGTTTCATTGGCAGTGTTGAGATTTTTGCCAGCCGAGTAACTGTTTCGTTACAGCCAGCGTAGAGTGTTGGGAATGCCAGATGCTGCTGGGGGTGGGGGGCAGGAGGTCCCCTCCTTCGGGAGGCTTTGTGGGCTTGTGCTGGAGGAATCATGAGCTGTACATGCAGGAACACAATTTATCTTTTGCTTTTAATAGTCCATTTATTTCCCTCCTACCTTCTTCACCCCACGATGCCCCGCTGAAATCATAATTCTCTGTCAAGTGACATTTTGTCACCATGGAAATGAGAGCATTGACTCTGGAATTTTATGAATGCACTGTACCATCCAGTGGTCTCAATGTAGAAGAGGTAAAAAAAAAAAAAAAAAAGACCTTGACAGTGATTCACAAGGTTTAATCTCATACTAAATCTTTTGTTCTTTTGCTGACTTTTTAATTTAGAAAGAAAAAGTCCACCATGGAATAGTAAGTCAGGGAGCCAAAAACACGTAATGCTTCCTGAGGGCATGGAAAGTGGATGTTAAACATATGCTTGTCCCTTTAGTCTCTTACAGTTGCAAGAGATTCCTGAAACCTGAAAATATGGGAATAAATGGCTAGGCACCAAATTCATGGTTAATGTAACTGGTCTTGTCACTTGGGTGCTTTAAATACAAAATCAATGAACGTATAACCAGGTACAAACATGCTCAACATTATTCTACTTTGCATCTTAAAAGTTAATGATTTGTGTCTTTCATGAGTGTTATTCTCCTCTTCCACGCAACTCAGATTTGTGTCTTGCATCTTCCCTTTCTTGGGTGGAGTTCAGAAACTGTTGGTGGTAAGTAGCCTCTGAAAAGTCAGAATAATGGGCAACGGTGGCAGCAGAGACTGAAAACAGTCAGTGTCTGTGGCTGCAGTCCAGCTGGCATCACAACCTAACTTCCTGTTTAGGCTCCTTTGTGAGCAAAAGCTTGGTTTCAGATCTTAATACTGTTTTGGCTTCAGGAGCCCGATGCCCACTCCAGGGTCACATTGAGACCAACTGGGCTGACTCAGAGGAAGGAGCCATCCTGTTGAGTCATCCACTCCACTTCCTGTGGGTCCAGAGTTTTCTTTGGAGGCTTCTCATCTAAGTGGTCCCTGGCCTTAGCCTGAAAAGTCTGGGAAACTCAGAAGGTTAAGACTTGAACATCTGCAGGACAAGCTTCTGCCCTGCATCTCTATAGAAAGACATCATTTCATCCCAGGAACAGTTGATTTCAACGAGAAATAGAAAACAAGGTGGGAGGGGGCAGGGGACTTAGAGCTTTCTGTTATGATGGAGACACATATAGTTGAGGCACTTAAATACTCCCCTTACCTGTGCCACTTTGCTGCCATATAGACTTACTGTAGGGGACACAGTGGGCTTCCCAGGTGGCTCGGGGGGGTAAAGAATCTGTCTGCAGGACCGGAGACACAGGAGATGTGGGCTTGATTCCTGGGTCAGGAAGATCCCCTAGAGAAGAGATAGGCTATCCACTCCAGCATTCTTGGGCTTCTCTGGTGGCTCAGGTGGTAAAGAATCCACCTGCAATGCAGGAGGCCTGGGTTCAATCCCTGGGTCGGGAAGATCCCCTAGAGGAGGGCATGGCAGCCTACTCCAGCATACTTGCCTGGAGAATCCCATGGACAGAGAAGCCTGGCCGGCTACAGTCTAAAGGTTGGCAAAGAGTCAGACAGGACTGAAGTGACTTGGCATGCACTCAGGGGACAAGCCAATCAGGAGTGTGGTTTTTAAAGATTTATAACCAATGAAGGTCCACGTAAAGATGTACATACAAAAATGCAGAATGTTTGAATAGGTTTGCCTTTCTCGCCGCTGGTACAGGTTAAGGAAATTGGTACCTAAACAATGGAGAAGCGCTCATCCCTTAGTGCTCATGAACTCAGTGTGTTGACGTTGATGATGTAGGAAGCGATTCCATCCGTGTAGCTGTGACTCTGTGGTGGTGGGTTTAAGACTGGCTAGTGAGGAAGAAGGTGCAAGAAAATTTTCATCTTCATCACAAGGAAGTTTATTTTTTTTTAATAACGTGTTTTTTTTTTTTTAAGATACAAGCATATCCTCTGAATTCACAATGACCAGTGTTGTGATTTCGTACCTAAAATAATGCTGCAATGCAAAGTTACTGCATGTTTACACTCTCTCTGCTTTGTTACTTCCTCAGATGTAAGTTCCGGGATTCACTGTCTTTCCCACATTTCTTTCCTGTACTATGTACACCAGGTCAAAAGAGGCTGGTTAGCACCGTCTGGAGCATGGATCCCATCTGATGGGAGAGCCGCTTCGGCTCATTCCCATTAGAAGGGCCTCCAAGATCAACACACACAGGAACTGGCCCTGCTGGCTCCTGATGCTCGCAGAGTCGTCCCTGCCCTCCTAGCGGGAGGGTGACCTCTTGCCGTAGCCACAGCGGGCGTCCCTCCCCTGACTTCCTGAAAAAAGGGTTCCTAGTGCCCAGTGATCAAATAGCAAGCGCTCCCCAGACACTGCCAAAGAAGGAGTGCNTGGCCCTGCTGGCTCCTGATGCTCGCAGAGTCATCCCTGCCCTCCTAGCGGGAGGGTGACCTCTTGCCGTAGCCACAGCGGGCGTCCCTCCCCTGACTTCCTGAGAAAAGGGTTCCTAGTGCCCAGTGATAAAATAGCAAGCACTCCCCAGACACTGCCAAAGAAGGAGTGCTCTCGTGGACTCTGAGATAATCACTGATGGTAATTATTAAAAATTGAGATGAATAGTGCATTTATAACATTGAAGTCCCTTGTTTTAAACCGTGTTCAAGCAGTCAGCTTACGTAGACTGTTTCTGCCCTCGCAAATAAATGTTATGATGGGATGTTTAGAGTTTCGTTGGTTTATTTTGGCGGGGGGGCGGGGAGGTACCCCAGGGAGCAGGTAGCGAGTGGGGAGAGGTGACACACGGAGAATAATTCTCTTTAATTGATTAATAGTTTTATTTTATTCACCAACAACTGAATTAAGCAGCTTGTACCTTTAGTGTTTTTGACCCAGATGCACTGAGATGGCAGAAGTGTAGAAAAATTGAAAATTATGGTTACAAAATTGCACCCACGTTGCATGTAACTGTATGTCTACTTGTATAAGTTTTATAAGTTTATCTTTTCTCCCCACCTAGATTGTGAACGAGTCAGAAATTACCTATTAATTTTATATATATCTTCTCAAAATGTCTTCTGCCAATCAAAAGACTTAGGAGCATAGACCACTGAAACTGAAGATTTTCCAAACTGTCTGTTGACTGACATCTGGTTAGATCACAAGCTCAGTTTACCCTGGGGACAGCTAGCAGCACGCGCTAGCCAGTGACAGTGTGGTCTTAACTTCATCTGGGAAGGCAAAGTGAATATTTCTGCAGTCGGATGAAACCACCTACCAAGTTCTATGTGCATCTAGCCTCGATAACATATGGCAATTAGTCCATGTGAATTACTGTCTAGACTAGGCTGGTAGATACTAACAAGGTGATTAAGAACTGGGAGGCAGATTCCATGCAAACTAGATGTTGTTGTTATTGTTGTTGTTTAGTTGCTAGGTTGTGTCCAACTCTTTGGGACCCCATGGACTGCTTCATGCCAGGGTCCTCTGTCTTCCACTATTTCCTGGAGTTTGCTCAAATTCGTGTCCATTGGTTCAGTGATGCCATCCAACCATCTCATCCTCTGTCTCCCCCTTCTCCTCCTGCCCTCAATCTTTCCCAGGATCAGGGTCTTTTCCAATGAGTTGGCTCTTCGCATCAGGTGGCCAAAGGATTGGAGTTTCAACTTCAGCGTCAGTCCTTCCAATGAGTATTCAGTAACTGGCTTCCTTTAGGATTGACTGGTTGGATCTCCTTGGAGTCCAAGGGACTCTCAAAACTCTTCTCCAACACCATAATTAGAAAGCATCTGTTCTTCGGGGTGCAGCCTTCTTTATGGTCCAGCTCTCACATCTCACATGAGTACTGGAAAAACCATAGAGCTGACTATTCTTGCCTCAAGAACCCCTCAGTGTCCAACACTTTGTGACCCTGTGGACTGTAGCCTACCAGGCTCCTTCGTCCATGGTCCATGGGGTTTTCCAGGCAGGAATACTGGAGTGGGTTGCCATTTCCTTCTCCAGGGGATCTTTCCAATCCGGGGATCGAACCCAGGTCTCCCGCATTGTAGGCAGACACTTTATGGTCTGAGCCACCAGGGAAGTCAGGAAACCTCAAAGGCCATCCAAATCATGCCAGGTGAGCGGGTGACTTCTCCAGACCCCAAAGCCACTTGTACCAGAAGAGGAACCAGATCCAAGGGAGCCTACAGCCCCTAACAGTGTCTCCCTGTTTGATCTGATCATCAGTGAGCACTAGTGACACGTCTTTATTCTCTTGTTCAGAAAAAACCCTACCCTCAGTATTGATTTCCTCAGCTGTGCGTGCACACGTAGCAAGAGCATATCCTATTTAGAAAAGTCAGCAGTGTGACACGTGCTTCAGAAACAGGATTCTGTAGGCAGAATCACCTGGGAAACTCCCTAATACCATTGTCCCCTGAGAGATTTATAACACAGATTGGCATATAAAAGCTTTGAGAAGTTCTAAAATAAAAAAAAAATGTTCAACTTTGTATCCTAAAGTTATTTGCCTGCCTTGTGCTCTTTTATATTTAGCACATTGACATCCAGGAAACAGTGTTCCTGGAACATACTTTCAGAAATCTCGAGTGTGCTTGTCAGTTTCCAAACCTAGAATGACGTTGGTAATCACCAAGTCAAACGTTAGGGACCGAGTGGAAGCAAAGGAGTTTGTTTCCGGAGAATTGAGCAAACACTGGGAGATAGTGAAGGACAGGGAAGGCCAGTGTGCTGCAGTCCATGGGGTCGCAAAGAGTCGGACACAACTGAGAGACTGAACTGAACTGAACGGAAACAGCCTGGAAAAAAGGAACCTTTTTGTCCAGGGATTCTGTTAAACCTTCTAAAATATATACATCAAAATGAGACACAAAGAGCACAGACACAAACTTCTTTGTAAGAAATATCACATGAAAAAGAATTTTTTGTTGGCAGCGATTCACTTGACAATCTGAAAGGAAAATATGTCCAATATAATTTTAACTCTACTAGGCTCCAAGGAACAAAATAGTAATAAGGTGTTATTACGTTGCGAGAGGAGTAATTAACCAGCCTCACAGTCTCTGGGCTCATCTCACTATATTTGCCTTTGTATATTTTGTGCTACAATCTGCTTTTGCAATATGCCTTGTGAGTTCTCATTTGAAAAGGGTGAGGGCTCGCTTCAAGAATCCAGTATTTTCCTTCTTCATTTTCTCCTATGCTCCTTAGTCAGTTTCACATGATTTGGGGCTTACTTTCACTTAAAGTGAGCTTAAGAACCACAAAAATATTGTTAAGAGAATTCTCTAGTTTAGAAAAAAAAGCTGTAGCTTTCTTTTTTTCAAATGCAAAAAAAAAAAAAAATGCCTGTTCGAATAGCAAACAACATTATTTAGTAGATCACAACTGAATTTTACTCTTCTTTTAAGGCCAATTTTTTCACCCTCTTCTTGCTTGATTTTGATGTTTGGTGATAGGGGCTCCAAGTTCAATTCAGTTGCTCAATTGTGTCCTACTTTTTGCAATTCCATGGACTGCAGCACGCCAGGCTTCCCTGTCCATCACCAACTCCTAGAGCTTGCTCAAACTCATGTCCATCAAGTCGGTGATGCCATCCAACCATTTCATCATCTGTTGTCCCCTTCTCCTCCTGCCTTCAATCTTTCCCAGCATCAGCACCTTTTCCTAGGATTCAGTTCTTCACATCAGGTGGTCAAAGATTGGCGTTTCAGGGGCTCCAAACCAGTGACTGAATTGTGTGCTGTCATTAAAATGCCGCAGAGAAAATAGTAAATGTTTCTGTGCGTGAACATGAAAACTCCAGCTTCTGAAAAGAGCTCACGTTTGCAGCAGCGTGTGAGGGGTGAGGTGCAGTGGATAAGCTTTGGACCACACCTGGATCCGGGCATTTGAGCCAAGTAGCAGAGTAGACACGATTTCCGTGCCTTCTAGTTCCACTGCCTCCGGAAACATACAGCCCAGCAAAGGGAAACACAAGAGCATGCCTCCCAAAGCATAAAAGCAATGCTATTTCCATTGCCTCACCTGGTGCTGACGTGAATGCAGTATGCGTTTCTTCGAAGTTTTAGGACAAGGTAGTGCAACCTC
>SJYV01019533.1:0-39092 GCA_006410875.1 Neotragus pygmaeus
GGTGCTCTGTGACAACCTAGGGGGGTGGGATGGGGTGGGAGGTTTACGAGGGAGGGGACATATGTATACCTAGGGCTGATTTATGCTGATATATGGCAGAAATCATCACAATATTGTAAAGTAATCATCCTCTAACTTAAATTAAAAAAGAAATAGACTGTGCTTCCACTGAAGGGGTGCAGGTTCACTCTCTGGTCAGGGAACTATTTATAAGATCCCACATGCCATGCAGTGCAGCAAAAAAAATTTTAATAAAAATAAATAAATAAAATATTTTTTAAAAGAAATGAAAAAGAGACAGAGTGAAAGTCCATAAGGCACAGGAGGCCTCAGAGCCCTGAAAAGCCTCTATCTTACACACAGGAATGCTTCGCAGCCACATCACAGCATCGGCACATACAGCTGTGCTCACCGGGACAGGGGAGCCCTCGTACTCCAGACGAAGCTGGGGATGAGGGAAGGCAGCCTGCCAGCAGTTCAGGTAGGAATCCTCATGCGTCAGGGACACTTCCTGGAGCCAGGACCTCTTGGATGACTTCAGAAGGGTCCTGTGGTCGCTTGATAAATATAACTGAAAAGGACAACAAGCAGATGTTTTCTATCACATCCATGCAGGCAGCAGTTCACTAGCTGGATGGCCAGTGTGTTCAAAAAATGAAAGTGTTAGTCACGCAGTCGTGGCCGACTCTGTGCTACTCCATGGGCTGTAGCCTGCCAGGCTCCTCTGCCCAAGGGATTCTCCAGGCAAAAATGCTGGAGTGGGTTGCCATTCCCTTCTCCAGGGATCTTCCCAACCCAGGGATTGAACCTGGGTCTCTTACACTGGCAGGCAGATTCTTTACCGTCTGGGCCACCAGGGAAGCCCAGTGTGTTCAAAAGTCCTGCTCTTATTGATCCTATGTGGACACTCAACTTTATCTCAAAAAGGCCGTCTCAGAGGCTGAGACTACTCACCTCCCATCACCTCCAACTGCTTTCCCTTTTTTGAATACCAAACCCNAGGATGAGATGGCTGGATGGCATCACTGACTCAATGGACATGAGTCTGAGTGAACTCCGGGAGTTGGTCTTGGACAGGGAGGCCTGGTGCTGTGATTCATGGGGTTGCAAAGAGTCGGGCATGACACTGAGCAAGTGAACTGAACTGAACTGATTCTGATGAACTGAAGGACTTCTGGTTCGTGAGCCCAACTCATAGAGACATTTAAGCCCTGGACCCCCGGTTCACCAGCCTGACCCCCAGCCAAGCTGCCCCAGGGAGTCCGGAAGCACTGACCTGAAAAGCACTTACCGGGGACATCTTCCGGATGAGGTCATGGGCGACCACCAGCAGGTCCCCGTCCTTGGTCAGCTTTCTGCGGAACTCGGCCACGTCCCCGGGGTGCAGCACCTCCAGCTGCTCGGCAGCCTCAATGACGGCCTCGATGCAGCTCCTCCAGGAGCACAGGGCAGGGATCCCCGGGGCCACTGCCGCGCTGACGCCTGTCCCGATGACCAGGAGCAGCTTCTGGGGCTGTTTCCGGATGAGGCTTTTTAAAAACTTTCTGCTTAAAAACAAGGGAGGGGAAGAATTAAAAGCCCGCATGGAAGCATGGCCACCGCGAGGGCGACGCTGCAGCCCACGAGCATCCGTGAGGTGGCAGGTCCAACACAGCCCGTGCTGGACACACGCCTCCTGCCCCCACACTGACCACCGACGAGCCTGCGCTGCTCCTCATACTCATTTCCCTTTCTGAGCATCCGTCTCACTGGCTCAGTCCTCGTTCCGTAAGAGATGTGGGGACAGTACTGTCTTGTCCATCTCGAGTCCCCCATGGTGTTGATAAGAGTGATGTGTGTATGTAAACAAAGAAGCTCGGCAATTTTAATTTCTTTAAAACTGCCAAGAGCTTGTAAATACAAACTATGATGATAAACAATCCCTGATTACAGGGACAGGAAAGAAAATCCCTGGCAAAATGCAGGTCCTCCACAATCCACTCCCCGGCAAGCACTTCCTCCTGTGTTACTTCACGGAGGCACCCCCCGCCCATTTATCATCAGAGATGTCTTTCCTGCAAAGCATGACACCCTCCAGCCTTAGAGGTGACCCTCTGATCCCCTGCTGCTTGGTGCAGAGGCCAGGTGACAGTGGCTTCCTTGGGCAGAAAGAGAACTGTCTCCTGGGATGTTTCTTACATTGAGGCAAAGGCCCCTGAGACCATCTCCTGACCCAGTATTACTGGCCCCCGCAGGTACTAAGTAACACATGAGGAGATTTGCGGGGGAGGCTGTTCACCCATGTGAAGGTGCAGTCGACGTCATTTACCTTGATTTCTGTTCACTTCTATTTGTTGTCTTTTCCACTGAATCCATCTGTGAGTCCTAAAGGGATTCAGAGGCAACTTCTACTTCCCAGATGAAAGTCCTTTCATCAGTACCCTGGAAGAGAGATAAGGCTGGAATTAAAATCAAAGGCCCCAGAGCTCTCTCTAAATCAGAATTACTGAAAACTGTCACATACCAAAACACAATCCAAAACGGTCCCTAAGCCCCCACTCCCAATCATGTGACTTATCAGGCCAGGCGCCCCAAAGCCCAACTCTGGAGGGAGAAGACAGGAAAGGGAGCGCGGGGGAGGAGGTGGCGCAGTGGCCCAGGGCTGGGCTTTGTGCTGTCCCTTCTCCACTCTGCTCCAAGACCACTTCTAGGGACCCGCCTGGCCACACTGAAACCCAGTCCACAGGAACAGTCTGAGTCCAGGGTCAACTCTTAACTTACATAAAACAGGACTCTCTAAGCAGCTAGGTCTCTACTGCCAAACAATCTCCGTATTCTACCTTTCCAGAATCATACTGCCTCCACCAATTCTAGACCTAATATTTACTGTAAATAAGGAAATACACAGAAGAATAAAGATTAAAACACCCATAATCCTACTACTTACAAGCAAGGACTGTTAGCATTTGTATAGTTCCCTCTAGATTTTTTACTTTAAAATGTTTACATCGTTCGAGACCATAGGTCATATCTTACTTTTTCATGCATTTTAAGAAAAGCATTTCCTTATGTTACTCAAAACTATTCATAAAGAGAAAAAACTAAAGGGAAAAAAAACACTGTTCATAAATACAAGTGTTACAGCAACATGTGTCAACTTCTATCCTAATGCGAGGCCATCAGGCTCTTCATCCACCCCGCCCCTCCCTGCCAAGGCAGGACATCACTGGAGCTCTATGACAACCACCTCTGCACACACAGCTTTTATCTACCTTGAAATGATTTATTTAGGAGAGATTTCTGACAAGCAGAATTGCTGAGTTGCAGCGTATGAACCCTGTAAAATATCTCAGCACATGCTGCCAAAGTGCTCTCCAGAAAAGTGGTCAGCAGAATGCCCTGGTGCCTACTGGGATAGCCCAACTGGCATTAACCGAAAACCACCTTCCACACGCATGATCTTTTTTCCTCCCCCCTCATTCAGAACTGGGTCACTAAAAATGATTTTCAAGGAAACAAGGCTTAATCAGTCTAGGAGCATCGTTAGATGTTAAAGAGGATCATAAGAATATCCCCTGAAATGGACACAGACCTGTGCAGGGCCCTGTGGGCATCCCCCACCCCGGGGGAGAGGGCCCAGGGGGCCGGGCATCCGGAGGAGCCAGGGGCCGTCCCCAGATGCTGGGGCAGGCCTGCGGGCGAGCTCAGCGCTGCCCCCTGGAGCCCAGCCCCGTGCCCGCGCGCTGCTGGGCCCTAACTCCTCCCGAGTCGTCAAAGGTCAGCTCGGTCCGTTTT
This sequence comes from Neotragus pygmaeus, assembly GCA_006410875.1. Classification (NCBI taxonomy): domain Eukaryota; kingdom Metazoa; phylum Chordata; class Mammalia; order Artiodactyla; family Bovidae; genus Neotragus; species Neotragus pygmaeus. Next base: position 3,775 of record SJYV01019533.1, read on the forward strand.
CGTTTTTGCTGCTGGATATTGTCTGAGGAAAAGGGAAATACTGAGGTTTCCCACTGCCCCTGATAATCCTGAGTATAAGCGACCTTGGGCCCCAGCCTGGCAATTTCAGTGACTGGCCTAGCTCTTCACCAGCCCTCAGGGTTAACAGCTACACAACAGGAAACCTTGCTAACAGACCGAGTTCTGCAAGCTCAGAGAAAAAGTGCTCTGGACTCAAACTCGAGTCAGAGAGCTCGGCACCGCAAAGGCTTTCCAGCGTCCCCCCTCAGGAGGCAGCTCAGGGTCCTTCCCGCTCCATCCATCCTACGAGAGGAGACAATACGAAACGCTCACCAGCTGATGGATCTACGGCACTTCACCATCCGGGATGGAGTCTTTTATCTCACCCTGCTCTACACGACAGTTTAGAAGATTGTCTGAACAGTCACTGGGTNTCTGTGTCTCTTTTGTTGTCTCACATATAGGGTCATCATTACTATCTTTCTAAATTCCATATATATATGGACTTAAATATTGTAATGGAATTTTCTAAAGAGGAAGAATATGACTTTTAATGCAAAGTGATCATTAAAACTATTACTCAGATTTGTAGCTTACACTAACTGCTATTATATATCATTAATCGTTCCCACAAAGGAAAAACTACAGAAGGTAAAACCATAACAGTATATTCTTCACCCTTTTAATGTTCCAAAAAATCTACAGATCTACAGAGATCTGTAGATTTACAGATCTACAAAGTAAACATAGAGAATTGAACATCTTTGACAGAGTATTTAATTTTGTTAGAATTAATATAGAAATTATTATAGATAACCGAGGGGAAAACCTCACAAAAATTCATAAAATAATGTTGCAAACCTCTTTGATCAATTAACAGTTTTTATTATGTTCATGTAATTCTATAATCATAATGCCATCTATGTTCTTCTACTTAAGATATTTTGATACCTGAAATTAGCACAACATTGTAAATCAACTACACTCACATAAATCTTTTTAAAAGTTACTGTGATTCAAAAATGTCACTGGTGTACATAATATCAGCCATGAAATTAAAAGATGCTTGCTCTTTTATGACAAACCTAGATGGCATACTAAAAAGCAGAGACATTATTTTGCTGACAAAAGTCCATATAATCAAGGCTATGGTTTTTCCAGTAGTCATGTATGGATGTAAAATTTGGACAATAAATAAAGCCGAAGCTGAAGAACTGATGCTTTTGGACTCTGTTGTGCAGAAGACTCTTGAGAGTCCCTTGGACTGCAAGAAGATCAAATCAGTCAATCCTAAAGAAAATCAGTCCTGAATATTCATTGGAAGCACTGATGCTGAAGCTGAAGCTCCAATACTTTGGCCACCTGATGCAAAGAACTGGCACTTTGGAAAAATCCCTGTTCTTGGGAAAGATTGAAAGCAAGAAGAGAAGGGGATGACAGAGGATGAGATGCTTGGATGGTATCACCAACTCAATGGACATGAGTCTGAGCAAGCTCCAGGACTTGGTGATAAACTGGGAAGCCTAGCATGCTGCAATTCATGGGGTCACAAAGAGTTGGACACAAGTGAGTTACTGAACTGATACATAATGTCATAGAATTTCTGTTTCATAATGCCAAAAATTTAGTCAACAATAATTTTTAGCGTAAATATCATGTTCCTAAACTATACACAGGCTCCTCTTAATTCACAATATGAATTTAGAAAGTTCATTGTTTTCCTAATGTCAATCCTTTTCTATACCGTATTTCTGACTTTTCAAGCAAAAAAAAATCAGAAACAGTACAGAACTTTCAGAATCAGCAAAACTCTTTTCCTGAGGAACATACTCTTAAACACAGCTATGCTGTGTTCCAGTAGTAAACTCCCTCCGTTTCACAAGTTCAAATTGCAAGACTACTAAACAAGCTCACTGTAAAAGAACAGTGTCATTAGTCAACCAGTGTATTAAAACACACACACATAACCACTGCTGAAATCCACAGATAATTGGACTACAACATTTGTCACATTTTAACAGCTGAAATTAGGGTATGTCTTATAAGTGATGTTATTGTACAGTCACTAGTAGATGGCAGTAATGACAAGGAAGCAAAGAGAAAACAAAGTGAACATAAAACACAGTATAAGTGACTATCGTATCTGTATACTCATATATATTCATATATGTGGAATGCAGTGTAAGATAGATTTTAAAGGGTAAAAAATACAAAGGATAAATAAGTAATGTTTAAAAGTTCAATCTCTTCAAGAATTTATGACAATTCTAAATAGATATAAACCTGAAAAAAAATCTCAAAATTTATCAAAGTTATTATATTTACAAAACAAAGCAAAGAAATACCTGCTAAAGAAAACATCAGGAAGAATAAGATTTGAACAGGAAAATAAGCAAGCTTGATATAGATGTCTTATACAGAATATTGCATCAACAGTAATTGAATTCAGGTTAGTCTCGAGCACACATGTAACACTTATAAACATTTAATCATAAGATTGGTATTATATACTCCATATTTTCTTTTATTTTGGAAAAAAATAAAAGATATCAAGAAAAATTCCAATGAAGTTGAAACTTTAAACAGTAAACAGCTAAATAACTCATAAATAAAAGAATAAAAGGAAAAAATTATAGTAGATATTGTAAAGTAAGACTGAAAGTAAATAAAAATAATACCTAACAAATTATTGGAAATAATTAAATTCAAACTTTCAGAAATATTGCCTTAAATGCTAATATTTGGAAAGAAAAGAATAATAACAATTATTGAGCTATATGTGTAACATTAATAATTAGAGAGAGAAAGTTAAGATAAATATTGGAAACCAGGAAAAAGAAGGATGACTTAAGAATAGAAATTAATGAATTGAAAAATCTAGTACTTGACATAGTCTGTTTTCATTTTGATCATCCTGCCATTCTGTTGGTATATACTTGTATCATATCATGGGTTTAATATGTTTATTACTGATGTTAATTAATTATGCTGACACCTTTTAATATATTAATTGACCATGATTTCTTTAGTAAAATTCCTGTTTAAGTCATATCCGTACTACCCCACTTATCTTTTATAAACTGAATTATCTTTTTCTTATTAATTTGTAGGTATTTTTATGTATTATGAATAAGTGCTTTATATATGTTGGTATACATATCACACATAGTTTTCATTCTCTTAATTTTAATGGACATAAAATTTTAATTTTATTGCAACCTCATGTATCAATATTTTACTTTTATGGTTAGCAAAACTTGAAACTTACTTAATCAGTGCTCCTTAGAAGAAAAGCTATGACAAACCTGCATACCATATTAAAAAGCAGAGACATTAATTTGTGACAAAGATCTGTATAGTCAAAGATATGGTTTTCCAGTCTTCATATATGGATGCGAGAGTTGGACCATAAAGAAGGCTGAGAGCTGAAGAATTAATGCTTTTGAACTGCAGTGTTGGAGAAAACTCTTGAGTGCCTTGGAATGCAAGGAGATCAAACCAGTCAATTCTAAAGGAAATCAACCCTGAATATTCATTGGAAGGACTGATGCTGACGCTGAAGCTCCAATACTTTGGCCATCTGATGTGAAGAGCTGACTCAATGGAAAAGACCCTGATGCTGGTAAAGACTGAAGGCAGGAGGAGAAGGGGATGACAGAGGAAGAGATGGTTGGATGGCATCACTGACTCAATGGACATGAGTTTGAGCAAGCTCCAGGAGATGGTGAATGACAGTGAAGCCTGGCGTGTCTGCAGTCCATGGGTCACAAAGAGTTGGACATGACTGAGTGACTGAACAGAAGAAACAATGTTTTGCCTACTGTAACATCATAAAGATGTTCTCCTTGTTATCTTCTGTAAGCTTTATTGCTTTACTATTCACACTCAAATTTACAGTCTATCTGAGATTGATTTTTATGTATGGTGTGGATTATTAGATGGGAATAAATTTTTTCTATTTGAATATTGAGTTTTTGCATTTATTAAAATAATCATACTTTTCCATTTTAATGTTAATAGCAATTTTCTTAAGAATCAGGTGATCATAGAAGTAGTGATCTCTTTACAGAGTCTCTATCCTTTGCCTTTTCTATTTGGTTCTTCTCATGCCAATAACATATTGTCCAAAAACACTTTGATAGTAGACCTTAGTTTCTGACAGTGTATGTGAGTTTTTCTTATGCAGGATTATTCATGTGATTTTTGATTCTTTGCCTTCCATATATATTTTTAAATAAATTTATCAACTTGCACAAATAGTGCTATGATACTGACAAGAATCCAATTTATTCTCTATTTCAACCTTGGCATATTGACTCTTTATGCTGTTTAGTCTCCTAGCTCATTAATAAAGTATACCAGTAATTTAATTAGGCCTTTAAATTTTTTCTCAATAATATCTATAAAGAGTTTTATTTACAAGTCATATACTTTTGTTTGTTTTATTGACAGTTCTTGTTATAAAACATGTCTAACGTGTGGAATGCAGTGGAATATATTTGACTTTTATATGTTGTATATCCAAGGACCTAATTATCTGCCTTATTATGTATGAAGGCTGTTGATACCTTCTTTTCATATTTCTTTGTACACAATCATGCTTTTTGGGTGCTCAGTCACTCAGTTGTATCCAACTCTTTGCTCAAAATTAAGCTTTATATTTTGTGTAGATATTTTGTAGATAGCTTTTATTAGAATTTTTTTTTCCAATATCAGTTAACAGATTCACAGATTCTGGCTGTTTAGGCATGGATATCTTGGGAGATATTATTCTGTATTACTTTGTTGCATAGTTGCTAAGTCATGTCTGACTTGTTTGCAACGCATAGACTGTAGCCCTCCAGGCTCCTCTGGCTATGGAATTTCCCAGGCAACAATATTGGAGTGAGTTGCTATTTCCTTCTCCAGGGTATCTTCCTGACCCAGAGATCATACTCATGTCTCTGGTATCTCTTGAATTGCAGCCACCTTTTTTTACCACTGTGCCACAAGGAGAATTCCATTATTTTGTCTACCAGAAGCAGTTGTGGATATCAGAAGCTAAATCAGCATCTAGCTATGCTTTTCAAGTACTGCATCTTTGCTGAAATTTTGGCTCTTTTTCTATTATTTACTTAGAAAGCTAGGCTAAATATTTAATCATGATTTTAGATTTATCCCTCTGTTCTGTCAATTTTAGCTTTGTATGACTTGAGGCTGTGTGATTGATGGATACAATTCTATTTTATGATTGGATTCACTCTTTCATTTTATGGAATGCCCTGCCTTTACTCTCATAGGACTTCCCTGTGGCTCAAATGGTGAAGAATCTGCCTACAAAGCCAGAGACCAGGATTCAATCCCCGGGTTGGGAAGATCCTCTGGAGAAGGGTATGGCAATGCACTCCAGTATTCTTGCTTGGAGAATCCCATGGACAATGGAGCCTGGTAGGCTACAGTCTGAAGAGTCAGGCAGGACTGAGGGACTGACTGCCTTTACTACTGCTGAGACAATGTATACACCTTACAACATTTAACTCCTCCACTTGACTACACGTGAGGTTTATGTTATTGTTCTCATTCATTTTAATATGAAATGATATCTCTTCCTGAGATATCATGCTTCCTTGTGGACTAATTTAATTTCTGCTTTGATATCTTTTTAGAATATTTTGGAAATTTTGTTCTAATGATTATAAAATCCCAAGTCCCATGAGTTTAAAGTTGTCTTCACTTTGACTTCAATTTTGAAGTATATTTTCTATAATTTAGAGTTTTACATAGATAAGTTTCTTTCAACATCTTCAAAGTTTTTAATTGTTGGATTTAATGTTCCCTCATTGCTGTTGGCAAATAGCTCTCTTAATAAAACTGTATACTAGAAGATGAGTTTTAAAATTGGTGTTTTTAAGTTTTTCTCTTTGGTTTTCAGGTATTTTTAAAATTATATTTCCATGTGTGATATTAAAAAAATAATAATTCTGATATGTTTTTTCCCCCTTTCATTAATTTTTCAGTGTCTTTAGCTTACACGTCTTCTATTATTGCCCTTGCATTACCTGTTTTCCTTTTTTCTAGCATTAAAATTACTTGAACTCTGATGGTTATATTCTGGATCTCATATATCTTTTATATTCATTTATATCCTTTTTTCTTCTGTATGCTTCACTCTAGGTATTTGTGGGGCCCTAAATGGGAAACCTTAAAAAGAAAGGGGCTAGCTTTGAGGTCAGAAACTAAGATGGCGCCTGGTGGAGGAGATGGGGGCATGGTCTATGTTTTTGTCAAAGTTTTTGATTGGCTCTCTTGATTTCTGTGCACGTAAACAGCGCGTGATCACCATAGACTCCTGTTATAATGAAGGCGCATGACAATTTGACCTTTAACGTGATTGGTGCAACTATGGAAAGTCCCTCCTAAAACCCCCCTGCTTGCCTATATAAGCCGGGAGCTTGCAGCAATAAAGCGGAACTGCCCAGATAGAACCCCTGTCGCGTCTGATTGTTTCTCACTCGCCGAGGGGCTGGGTTGGCAGACAGCAGATTCACCTCTCATTGGGACCTCTCAGCTTTGCTGAGGGAAGTTCCACTGCCTCTCTCTTTCTGCTGAGTGCCCCCCGCAGGGGATGTGTTTGGTTCTTCTTTCCTCAGATGGCCCCTACATAAGGAGACTGCTTTCTGACATGATCACATTAAAATCTGTGAGATGGGCGCTCCGCAGAAAGAGAAAGGCAGTGGAACTTCCCTCAGCAAAGCTGAGGGGTCTCAAGGAGAGGTGAGTTTGCTGTCTGCCAACCCAGCCCCTCGGTGAGTGAGAGACAATCAGACGCGACAGGGGTTCTATCTGGGCAGTTCCGCTTTATTGCTGCAAGCTCCCAGCTTATATAGGCAAGCAGGGGGGTTTTAGGAGGGACTTTCCATAGTTGCACCAATCACGTTAAAGGTCAAATCGTCGTGCGCCTTCATTATAACAGGAGTCTATGGTGATCACGCNTATTTTGGAAATTTTGTTCTAATGATTATAAAATCCCAAGTCCCATGAGTTTAAAGTTGTCTTCACTTTGACTTCAATTTTGAAGTATATTTTCTATAATTTAGAGTTTTACATAGATAAGTTTCTTTCAACATCTTCAAAGTTTTTAATTGTTGGATTTAATGTTCCCTCATTGCTGTTGGCAAATAGCTCTCTTAATAAAACTGTATACTAGAAGATGAGTTTTAAAATTGGTGTTTTTAAGTTTTTCTCTTTGGTTTTCAGGTATTTTTAAAATTATATTTCCATGTGTGATATTAAAAAAATAATAATTCTGATATGTTTTTTCTCCCTTTCATTAATTTTTCAGTGTCTTTAGCTTACACGTCTTCTATTATTGCCCTTGCATTACCTGTTTTCCTTTTTTCTAGCATTAAAATTACTTGAACTCTGATGGTTATATTCTGGATCTCATATATCTTTTATATTCATTTATATCCTTTTTTCTTCTGTATGCTTCACTCTAGGTATTTGTGGGGCCCTAAATGGGAAACCTTAAAAAGAAAGGGGCTAGCTTTGAGGTCAGAAACTAAGATTGCGCCTGGTGGAGGAGATGGGGGCGTGGTCTATGTTTTTGTCAAAGTTTTTGATTGGCTCTCTTGATTTCTGTGCACGTAAACAGCGCGTGATCACCATAGACTCCTGTTATAATGAAGGCGCATGACAATTTGACCTTTAATGTGATTGGTGCAACTATGAAAAGTCCCTCCTAAAACCCCCCTGCTTGCCTATATAAGCCGGGAGCTTGCAGCAATAAAGCGGAACTACTCAGACAGAACTGCTGTCGCGTCTGATTGTGTCTCACTCGCTGCCGAGGAGCTGGGTTGGCAACAGCAGACTCACCTCTCCTCGGGACCCCTCGGCTTTGCTGAAGGAAGTTCCACTGCCTCTCTCTTTCTGCGGAGCACCCTGCACAGATTTTAATGTGATTATGTCAGAAAGCAGTCTCCTTATGTAGGAGCCATCTGAGGAAAGAAGAACCAAGCACATCCCCTGCAGGTATTTTCTAATTGCATATTTTCTATTGCAAAATATTTCTTTCCATTTAAATATCTTCTTTGCTGCTGTGACTGACCTGCTTTTGAAACCATCTCTGGAGTTCTTCATTTTTTGTAATATTATTTTTAAGTTGTTCTTGATTATTTTATAGACTGGAATTGTTTACACTCTCATCCTGTCAGCCTTTTACTTACATATTTAAACAAGTTTATTTTACTTTTTCAGCTCCATTGAAATCCAACTGATGCATAATATTGTGTAAATTTAAGGAGACAATGTGATAATTTGAGACATTATATATATATGTATATATTGCAAATGTATATATATTCTATGTATATAGATATATTGCAAAATGATTACCACAATAAGATTAGTTAACACATTCAGCACCTCACATAATTAATTTTTGTGTTTAGGTTAAGAACATTTAAGACCCACTCTCAATATATCAATAATTCATCATTATTTTTATTTATTTTTAATTTATTTTTTACTGTGGTAAAAGTCACATAATATAAAACATACTATTTTAACCACATTTAACAGTACAGTTAAGGGTATTAAGTACATTCTCATTGTTGGGCAACTCTTCTGAATTGCTATCATCCATCCCCCAAATTGTTCACCTTCTTAAACTGAAACTTTGTTCCCATTAAACACTAACTCCCCAAACCCCATCCCCAACCCTAATCCTCTACCTCTGGCATCTACCGGTGTATTTTCTGACTGTATAAATTTGACTAGGTTATTTTAAGTGGAATCCACCAGCATTTGTCTGCATCTACTGTAAATCGAAATGCATTTTTAAGGTTAACTTAAAAACAAATTGTTCATTTTATCTCCATGTTCTATGCAGTAGGCCCTTACCAGCCCTGGTACCTCAGCTGTGAAGAATCTGCATGCAATGCAAGAGAACTTGGTTCAATTTCTGGGTTGGGAAGATACTCTGGAGAGGGATAGGATAACTACTCTAATATTCATGGACTTACCTGTTGGTTCTGACAGTAAAGAATCTGCCTGCAATGTAGGAGACCTGGGTTTGATCCCTGGATTGGGATGATCCCCTGGAGGAGGGCATGGCAACCCACTCCAGTATTCTTGCCTATCCACGGACAGAGGAGCCTGATGGGCTACAGCTCATGGGGTCACAAAGAGTTAGACACGACTGAGCAAATAAGCACAGTGCAGCACAGTGCCAGCCATCTGCTCCATATACAGTAGTGTACATGCATCAGTTCCAATCTCCCAATCCATCCCATGACCGTCCTCACCCCTCAGTGTCCATATATTTGTTCTCTACTTCTGTGTTTCTATTTCTGTTTTGAAAATAGGTTCATCTGCACCATCTTTCTAGATTCCACATCTATACTTATTTTTCCATTTCTGACTCACTTCACTCTGTGTGATAGTCTCTAAGTCCATTGATATCTCTGAAAATGGCACATGTCCATTCTTTTTTATGGTTGAGAGATAGTGCATCCCACTCCTCTTTTGATGGACATTTAGGTTGCTTTCCTGTCCTGTTATTGTAAATGGTGCTGCAATAAATGTGGTGCAGGTATCTTTTGGAATTATGGTTTTCTCCAGATGTATGCCAAAGAGTGGAATTGCTGGGTCATATGTTCATTCTATTTTTAGTTTTTTTAAGAAACCTCCATACCATTTACATTCCACCAACAATGTAAACAGGCTCCCTTTTCTCCATACCCTCTTGCAGCATTTAATCTTTACAGATTTTATAATGATGTCTATTCTGACTAGTGTGAGATGGTACCTCACTGTAGTTTTGATTTCCATTTCTCTAATAATTAGTGATGTTGAACATCTTTAATGTACCTCAATGGCATTCTATATGTCCTTTTTGAAGGAAAATCTATTTAGGCCTTCTGCTCATTTTTTGATTGTATTGTTGTGGTTTTTGATATTGAGCTATATGTGGTGTTTGTATATTTTGGAAATTAATCATTTGTTAGTTGCTTCACTTGCAAATGGACTTCCCTGGTGGCTCAGACAGTAAAGCATCTGCCTGCAATGCGGGAGACCCAGGCTTGATCCCTGGATCAGGAAGATTCCCTGGAGAAGGAAACAGCAACCCACTCCAGTTCTCGTGCTTGGAAAATCCCATGGATGGAGGAGCCTGGTAGGCTATAGTCTGTGGGGTCACAAGGAGTCAGACATGACCGAGCGACTTCACTTTCACTTTTCACTTTCACTTACAAATATTTTATCCCATCCTGTGGATTGTCTTTTCATCTTGTTTATTGTTTTCTTTGCTGTGCAAAGGTTTTAAATTTAATTAAGGTTCTATTTGCTTATTTTTATCTTTATTACTCTAGGAGCTAGGTCAAAAAAGATCAGCTGTGATTTATATTAAAGAGTGTTAAACATTTAGGTCTTTAATATGTTTGGAGTTTCTTTTTTTGTATGATGTTAAGGAGTGTCCTAGTTTCATTCTTTAACATTTAACTGTCCAGTTTTTCCAGCAGCACTTATTGAATAGACTGTCTTTTCTCTATTGTATATTCTTGCCTCCTTTGTCATGGATTAGGTATCCATAGATGCATGGGTTTATCTCTGGGCTTTCTATCCTATTCCAATGATCAACATTTCTGTTTTTGTGCCAGTGGCACACTGTTTTAATTACTGTAGCTTTGTAGTATAGTCTGAAGTCAGGGAGCCTGATTCCTCCGGCTCTGTTTTGTTTTCTCAAGATTGCTTTGGCTATTTGGGTTCTTTTGTGTTTCCACACAAATTGTAAATTATTTTTCTTCTAGTTCTGTGAGAAATGCCAGTGGTAATTTGATAAGGATTGCATTGAATCTGTATATTGCTTTGGGTAGTATAGTAATTTGAACAATATTGATTCTTCCAATCCAAGAACATGATATAGCTCTCCATCTGTTTGTGTCATCTTTGATTTATTTCATCAGTACCTTATAGTTTTCTGTGTACAGGTATTTTGCCTCCTTAAGTAGGTTTATCCTAGGTATTTTATTCTTTTTTGTTGCAGTGGCAAATTAAATTATTTTATTAATTTCTCATTCTGATCTTTCTCTAATATAGTATAAGAATTTCTCATTGTTTTTAAATAGAAATAATTTTGTTCTATAAAGAAGATAAAATAATCTGCTGTTGATGCTGCTGCTAAGTCGCTTCAGTTGTATCCAACTCTGTTCGAACCCATAGACAGCAGCCCACCAGGCTCCGCCATCCCTGGGATTCTCCAAGCAAGAACACTGGAGTGGGTTGCCATTTCCTTCTCCAATGCATGAAAGTGAAAAGTGAAAGTGAAGTCGCTCAGACATGTCCAACTAGTAGCGACCCCATGGACTGCAGCCTACCAAGCTCCTCCATCCATGAGATTTTCTAGGCAAGAGTACTGGAGTGGCTTGCCATTGCCTTCTCCAATATAAAGTAATCTACAAGGATACAAAGAAAGTTGTGTCCTTAGCATAGAGTGTATGGTAAAAAAAAATGAAGTAGAAAAACCACCACAACAATTATCAATAGATGTAAAAACTACCTTTAAATATCACAAATTCTAAGCACTTAAAATTAAAGCTGATGATATTATTCTTAATGAAAGACATCTAAATCTCCTATAAATAAGTCAAACTTATGAAGAGTGGTTCAGCAAAATTATTGTAGGTCATTAAAATTTGATGTGAAACTTTAATATCTAAAAAGAAATTTTAGCAACATTAGTGAAATATGGAAGAAAATGCAATATCATCTTTGCATAAAATACTGTATAAACCATCTACAAGGAATTAAATATTAAATTTACATGATTGAAAATTTCATATAACATAATACTTGTATACCCTCTAAAATGTTTTCACTTTAGAAAATTTCCTCCAATGTAATTTTAAAGTAAGCCACTTTAAATATACTTTGTTTAGTATGTATACTGAATAACTGTCAGTGAAAAAATAACCAAGAATTTCATGCTAATAAATATTCTTAGAGGGGATAATGTTTCAAAAGTATTGTGACTTTCTTCCTTTTTTTATTTTCATAATTCATTTTTACTGATTTGTTGCTGTTTCCTAGACAACTACACCCAAAATATAATTCCTAGTTTCAATAGTACAAGATAAGCATCTTTATAAGTGAAGACAGTCTCCTTTTAACGCTTCGAAAATACTTTACCAACTGCAACTACATTGAAGACAATAAGTACGTACTATAATATTTATGAAAATGATGATGACAATTATGAAAACTTAAAGTTATGCAGTATTTATTATATTCCAGGCATTACACTAAATGATTAACATTTATTATCCATTATCCACAATAGACCTGTAAAAATACTGCAGTTTGAACATATAATTTGTTCAGTATCATTAATTAGTACCTGGGTAAGTTGGGGCTTCATGTAGCTTGTCAGAATTTAGAAATGGCCTCCTAAAATATTTCACAATATGACTCTAATAATGTAATATGTGACACTAGCATATACATGAGTTTAATTTTCTATCAGGAAATCTTAAAAATTAAGCTAAGAGGTATTTTGAAAAAAATTTATTTGGTTTTTGAGTAACCCAAGAGAACAAAATAAAGTACATTTCTAAATATGTAATGTTATCAAATGTTATACTAGATATTAAAAGAAGAGTAATTGCTAGTTATATAAATTCAATGCCTGTTAAATAGGCATTTTACTAAACTGATTTTGTTCTATTTCCATCAGTTAGGTCCCTCAATGGGTCAATTTATAACTACCTAATAGTTAATTTTCCAAGATTTTTTTAGTCATGAGTTGTCTATAGAATATTTTAATTAGCCTTATGAACTTCAATTAATCTCTAAACATGATTCTAACCTCATATATATTTTAATTTAATAAAATCACCATGAACACCATCAGGTCTTAGAATTATATGATTGAAATTGCTTCTGGCAAGTGCTATCCCCCAAAATCCTTAATTAATTTCCCTTGAGAGTCCCTTGGACTGCAAGAAGATCCAACCAGTCCATTTTAAAGGAGATCAGTCCTGGGTCTTCATTGGAAGGACTGATGCTGAGGCTGAAACTACAATACTTTGGCCACCTCATGAAAAGTGTTGACTCATTGGAAAAGACCCTAGTGCTGGGAAAGATAGGGGGCAGGAGGAGAAGGGGATGACAGAGGATGAGATGGCTGGATGGCATCACCAACTCGGTGGACATGGGTTTGGATAGACTCCGGCAGTTGGTGATAGACAGGGAGGGCTGTCATGCTGATTCATGGGGTCGCAAAGAGTGGGTCACAGTTGAGTGACTGAACTGAACTGAACTGAGCATCCAGGTGTGGAATCTCAGTATGAAACGAATAGCAAAAACTGATTCTCTGAGAACTGTCCTTAGCTTTTGTATAGATTTTGTGTGTGTATTAATACACTGAATAAACTAGAATCAAAATATGTATGCCTCTTCATTATCATTAACCTAAGTTTGTTATTCCATAAAATGCCTATAATGTCATTCTTTGATGAAAGGTCTTATCTTCACAGGTTCTTGACTTTACCCAAGTTATCTGAAACCCAAAACAGGATATACATAAAAATTTTTGATTATATGTGGGATTCTGATGTGAAGCTGTAGTATGTAAAAGAGTGCTCAAGAACAAAATTGATAGGTAGGGAGATAACACATTTGCACAACAAAATGTAAATCAGTGTTTTCAAAAGAATTAAACATTAAAAGAGAATAGTGATTAGCAATCATTTCCTTACAAAATAAAAATACAGAGCAATATATAATTGGTTTAAATTTTGTAAGAGCATCCTGACTGATGGCTATTTTCCCAAAATTTCTGAGAAAAAGGTGTTGAATTTCCTTGACATTATTTTAAAAATGTCAAAGAATATACTATACTGTCTTCTAGGTATATATAATACTTTACATAAGCTATTTTTTAAAGATACTATTTTCAGAGATACTTCAGGTCACAGCCTTCTGTAATTTAAGTACACTTTCTTCCTCATTTATCTGTTTAATGTTGTTCCTTCTTTTCTATACATGTACAATTAGATACAAATTCATTTTTTTCTATTCAAAGTTCGTTGAAATATAGATATTTGAATTTATTTTATCTTATTTTTATTTTATTTTACTTTACAATACTGTATGGGTTTTGCCATACATTGACATGAATCTGCCACGAGCTCCCAATCCTGAACCACCCCCACCTCCCACCCCATATCATCTTTCTGGATCATTCCCATGCACTAGCCCCAAGCATCCTGTATCCTGTATCAAACATAGACTGGCGCTTCGTTTCTTACATGTTAGTATACATGTTTCAATGCCATTCTCCCAAATCCTCCCAACCTCGCCCTCTCCCTCAGAGTCCAAAAGTCCATTCTATACATCTGTGTCTCTTTTGCTGTCTTGCATACAGGGTCATCATTACCATCTTTCTAAATTCCTTATATATGTGTAAGTATGCTGTATTTGTTTTTCTTTCTGGCTTACTTCACTCTGTATAATCAGCTCCAGTTTCATCCATCTCATTAGAACTGATTCAAATGTATTCTTTTTAATGATTGAGTAATACTCCATTGTGTATATGTACCACAGCTTTCTTATCCATTCAACTGTTGATGGACATCTAGGTTGTTTCCATGTCCTGGCTATTACAAACAGTGCTGCAATGAACATTGGGGTACATGTGTCTCTTTCAATTCTGGTTTCCTTGGTGTGTATGCCCAGCAGTGGGATTGCTGGGTCATAAGGCAATTTTCTATTTGCAATTTTTTAAGGAATCTCCACACTGTTTTCCACAGTAGCTGTACTAGTTTGCATTCCCACCAACAGTGTAAGAGAGTTCCCTTTTCTCCACACCCTCTCCAGCATTTATTGCTTGTAAACTTTAGATATTTGAATTTAAAAACTGGACTAATAGAGTCAGAAAAGTTAGATTGTTTTTGATGAAATTTCATGGATCAAAGTGGCAAATGCTTGGCTAACACTGGTATGCCTCAGATTGCTGTGCATTGCCATTCACCTATTCCACTTGTAATCTGCTCTTTAGAAATGGTACTATACCTGGAAGTCTTTGCTCTCTCCAGTGAAAGAGAAATATCTCTTAGCTTCAAGACGTGAACTGAATGGTTCTCAGTTATAAAGAAATAAATGCTCTACTGACGTATCAACGACTTTTATTTTTAAGTGTAAAATATACCCAGAAGCAAACACATCTATTTTACATATGGGGACAAAATCAGTGTTCAGAGGAAGCTACTTGCAGTTTATTTCAAAGATCATGAATTATAACAAAAATATAAGTGAAAAGAAAAAGAACATGATAAAATAACTGTAACATTACAGTGAATTTTAATAACAGCAAGTTTTTTTTAAGAATACCTTATATTTTATATAGGACAATCATATTTACTGTATAAGACATTATTTTATTTCTTTCATAATAGGAAATTCACTCTATCACTATGCCAGATGCACTATGTTTCATCCCTAAAATGATTTTATCTCAGCTGAATATACATTTAAAATTGAAGCTTTAATATAGTATATGTCAGCCTATTACAAGTGTTTTCTTCAGAGGAGAGTGGTTGGTGTTTGTAGACACAATGTAAAATCTTTATGTTCTTTACTCATATTCTTAAGTGACTTTTAAAAAGCATATACACTAGATATAGACTTATCTGATGCCTCAGAGGTAAAGAATCTACCTGCCAATGCAGGAAACGTGGGTTCAATCACACTGGGAAGATCCCCTGGAGAAGGGATCTTTCTAAATTCCATATATATGTGTCAGTATACTGTATTGGTGTTTTATTCTTGCCTGGGAAATCCCATGGACCTGAAGAGCCTGGTGGGATACCATCCATGAGGTTGCAAAAGAGTCAGACAGGACTGAGTGACTAAATAATATCAGCAATATTAGAGATAGAGAAATGGTGGAAAGAATGACTACAATAAGGAAGAAACAAGGCGTATTATTTTCCAGACAATCTGTAAGTGGTAACATACTCCAAAAAGTGATATGATACTTTTACCTACAATCTTTAAATATTCTATTAAAGTTGGAAGAAAAAGGTAACCTATCTATCCTTTATTCAGTTAACCAAATATTTGTGTTTTGTTTTGATTTTAATGTAATTTGGTGTGTAGAAACCTCTGGAACTAGAATTTTTGTGGGGCCCTAAATGGGAAACCTTAAAAAGAAAAGGGCTAGCTTTGAGGTCAGAAACTAAGATGGCGCCTGGTGGAAGAGATGGGGGCATGGTCTATGTTGTTTGTCAAAGTTTTTGATTGGCTCTCTTGATTTCTGTGCACATAAACAGTGCGTGATCACCATAGACTCCTGTTATAATGAAGGCGCATGACGATTTGACCTTTAACGTGATTGGTGCAACTATGGAAAGTCCCTCCTAAAACCCCCCTGCTTGCCTATATAAGCTGGGAGCTTGCAGCAATAAAGCGGAACTGCCCAGATAGAACCCCTGTCGCGTCTGATTGTTTCTCACTCGCCGAGGGGCTGGGTTGGCAGACAGCAGATTCACCTCTCATTGGGACCTCTCAGCTTTGCTGAGGGAAGTTCCACTGCCTCTCTCTTTCTGCTGAGTGCCCCCCGCAGGGGATGTGTTTGGTTCTTCTTTCCTCAGATGGCCCCTACATAAGGAGACTGCTTTCTGACATGATCACATTAAAATCTGTGAGATGGGCGCTCCGCAGAAAGAGAAAGGCAGTGGAACTTCCCTCAGCAAAGCTGAGGGGTCTCAAGGAGAGGTGAGTTTGCTGTCTGCCAACCCAGCCCCTCGGTGAGTGAGAGACAATCAGACGCGACAGGGGTTCTATCTGGGCAGTTCCGCTTTATTGCTGCAAGCTCCCAGCTTATATAGGCAAGCAGGGGGGTTTTAGGAGGGACTTTCCATAGTTGCACCAATCACGTTAAAGGTCAAATCGTCGTGCGCCTTCATTATAACAGGAGTCTATGGTGATCACGCACTGTTTATGTGCACAGAAATCAAGAGAGCCAATCAAAAACTTTGACAAACAACATAGACCATGCCCCCATCTCTTCCACCAGGTGCCATCTTAGTTTCTGACCTCAAAGCTAGCCCTTTTCTTTTTAAGGTTTCCCATTTAGGGCCCCACAANCAGAAATCAAGAGAGCCAATCAAAAACTTTGACAAACAACATAGACCATGCCCCCATCTCTTCCACCAGGTGCCATCTTAGTTTCTGACCTCAAAGCTAGCCCTTTTCTTTTTAAGGTTTCCCATTTAGGGCCCCACAATCCCCTGTACCTTCTCTGGCTCCATCCTAGGGCAGGTATCCAAAGACTACAACCTATTTACAGTATCTGATGTTGCCCTTCCTGTCAGAGCTCCATGATCTGAGCCATCAGTTCTCTTAGGGACACATTTCCTCATTACCTCTGGTCTTTCATTGCACTGCTACTAACAACAACGATATTAAACTTTTTATTATGACTTATTGAAAGACATTTTTGCATATGTTCAAAAAAAAAAAAACTATATCCTAGAATCTCTATAAAGGAGACTTAGCAAATGCAGACTTCTAGTACTATGGAGACATGGCCTCAGGAAGAGATTTAGGCCTGTGTAGAACCTGTAAACCAAGGAAGCATGGTTAACCACACAGGAGTCACAAGACATCTTTGTTCCTCTGGGAAAAAGCCTAACTTAATAATAACTCAAGATGTTTTCATGATTTCTAAATTTTTTGTCTACATTTTGGGTCATGGATGACCAGAATCTGAGAACACAAGTGGTCATGTGGTCAAGGCAGTCTTGTATTCCAGACAACTATTATATGCAGACAGATGGAGATACTCCCTAGAATCAAGCTACTTAGCTTAGAGCATTTCAGCTACATGACAGAAAGTAATCCAAAGACTAGTGGATGTTATGGCTATATATTGTTTTAAAAAATCTTTTCAAAATAAAATAATTAAAATACTCATCCTAGAGTTTTTATAGAATATCTAAGATCCTAAAACTGCATTTCAAGGTTCAGTTCAGTTCAGTTCAGTTCAGTCGCTCAGTCGTGTCTGACTCTTTGTGACCCCATGAATTGCAGCNTGGAGTACAGCAAAGTGATTAAGTTGTACATATATATTCATTTTCATTATGCTTTATTACAAGATATTGACTATGTCCCCTGTACTACACAATAGGACCTTGTTTTTATGCATTCAATATATATACTTTTTGCATCTGCTACTCCAAAACTCCCTGTCCACTGTCTGACAACATCCCATGCTGCTTGGCAACCACAAGATTGTTGTCTTTGTAAGTCTGTTTCATAAAGAAGTTCATTTGTTCCATATTTTAGGTTCCACATTTAACTGACATCATATGATATTTCATTTCTCTTTCTGACTTACTTTGCTTATTGTGATAATCTCTAGGTTCATCGATGTTGCTGCAAATGCCATTACTTTGTTCTTTTTTATGTTTGTATATCTGTACCACATTGTCTTTATCCATTTATTGGCTGATGGACATCTAGTTTGCTTCAATGTCTTGGCTATTATAAACACTGCTGCTATGAACACAGGACATATATCTTTTTGAATTATACACCTGTTTGGATACATGTACAGCAGCAGGACTGCTGGATCATATGCCAATGCTATTTTTGTTTTTTTTAACTCATTTTCATTTAGATACTTTGGCTGTGCTGTGCAGCATGCAGGATCTTTTCCCCAACCAGAGATGGAACCAATGCCCCCTGCAATGGAGGCACTGCAATAACTTTTAATGGAAATGTCAGAAAAAGAATTTGTGTAAGCTCTAGATTGAGTTTCTGAGGATTGAGAATCTTTTTACCATGATATGACTGTTCCAAAGTGGGATTGTGATGGAGACAGCTCTGTGCTTTAACTGACACAAGAATCGAAGAATTATGTGTTTAATGAGTGACTATATGGCATGAAATTATACCTCAAGAAATCACCTGCATAATAAAAGAGTATATTTCTTTAGCACATATCTACTAAATAGTTCTAATCCCAACTATTCTTTACCCAGGGGAAATAAAAACATTTTTAGAAAAAAAGATTCGTGCATAAATATGCAAAAAACTATTCACAATTTCCCACATTTCCACTAGCCGAAACATCTATTATTAAGATAATAGATGAGGANTCTACTCCCAACTAGTCTTTACCCAGGGGAAATAAAAACATATTTAGAAAAAAAGATTCGTGCATAAATATGCAAAAAACTCTTCATAATTTCCCACATTTAACTAGCCCAAACATCTATTATTAAGATAATAGATGAGGATTTTGTGATATACTGTTACAAGGAAAACCTATTCAGCCCTAAAATCAGAAAGAACTGCTTTCTCAAATAAAACTATGTGACTCTTGAAAAAAAAAAAAACTTATTTAAAGCAAAAGACACAAACATCAAAGAGCACATTGTGATTTATTTCCTGTTTGTTAAGTTCAACTGCTACCAAACTGATTGATGTTTGGAAACACTGAAACTGAGACAGCATGGCCTTAAAGTGAATGTATTTCAATGGAAATGCGACAGAGAGGCCTTTTCTGTTCCAGTGAATATGACTGATATTTATGTTGATACATTGAACTTTTAGATACTGTAGAACTTATGAATTTTAAAGATTTGTGAAGCTATAAAGACTGACACTATATTGACATTATATATTGATATAAGCACTGTAAGAAAGAGGTAAAAAAAAAAATTAGAAAATAACAGAATCACATTTCATTTACAAATCTCCCTGTGACCTATACTTCCCCTAAATACTGTCCATTCCAGGATGCTTGTTGCTGGTTGAGTTCCAGGTGGAATGTTGGTTTTTCTGTGTCCCATGGTAACTGGGCACCATGGTGAGTGTCATGGGAGGGGCTGCCATCCTCCATGAAGCCTGCTTTGGGCTGATCCTTGCGAAGATGAGTGAGATGGTGATGTTGCTGCTGCCAAATGGCCAGAGTTCACAGTTCACTTTCCAGAGCCTCCCGTGGGAGAGAGTGGTGTATCTGCCTGTCGTCAGCTTATTGGTGGGTCTCTTATTTACATGCAGACTTGTTCAGTCTGTTAGAAGTCGACTGTATGTAAGACGTGAAAAGCAGCTCGCAGAAAGCCTGGCTGCACAGATTGATGAGAAATGCCAAATCATTGACAAGTACTGTGCTGCCAAAAGTGAGTATGCAGAGATGGAGACATCTTTAGAGAATGCCAAGCTAGAGAGTGAGTCAATAAATGTACTCAGTCTTGCTGACAGTTACAGAAAATTGAGAAGGGTCAACTTGATTTCGAGGCAGGAACTCAATTCTCTGGTTCAAGAACTGAACAAAGAGAGATTCATGCAGTCTCAACAAGAAGAGGAGATGGAGGAGATGCAAAAAATCCTCAAGTCCCTGGAAAAGGTCATGAGAACCACCAGATCCCAAGGCCTTTTCCAAACCAGCCAGGAGGCCAAGCACCAAGCCCTGAAGGTCTCTTCCCTGGGATGGGCCTGAGTCTCACCTCTGCTGTTCCCCACCCTGCTCTCGGGCCTCCCAACATGCCGGGCTGCATTCGCCAACCTCCATCACATTCCTCAGGAGCTACTCTCAGACCAGTGGATGCGTGAGCGCCTCCTTCTCAGGCTGCAGTTCCTCACACTGCATATGCTGAGCACAGTGGTGAGCTCCTCCATGGCTAACTTCTTTCATCTAAATATATTGGGATTCTTAGGACATGCCAAAATATGTGGGACTTTCTCCACTTACAGAATGCTTGGATTATCTCTTATTATAGTGAAATAAAAATACGTTATAGACTAATCTTTTGCTCAGTTTATATCTTCATTAAGTCACAATTATTGGTAGTTTTGGTTATCTATTCAATCTGTAGTATATATATATATAATACTTTCTGTGTAAATATTGCACTATAATGTGAAAGTACATATAGCTCATCAATATTGACCTTTAGCTGGCAATATCAATACTTATAGAGCTAAATTCCAAACAGTTATAAGTTTAATTCAAAGGACCTTGTCTGCCTTTTTGTTATTAAAAAGTAATAAGCCCTCTTTGAGAGGCTCTGACATAGATCACGTAGAAAGAAAGCTCTATAACTTAATACTTACATTTCAATTTAACAATGGCTACATTTGAACAATTAGATGGAGATTGTTTCCTTTCATTGCAAGAGTGTTGGTATGAGGTTTTTGAGCAAGAAGAAACCCAGCTGGACAGTCTATGGGAACTGCCATTTGCTCCTCCTCATCCTTCACTCCCCGTTATGCACTTATGTCTCATTACAAACCTAGAGAATCCTCTAGGGTTTCTTCCTCACATAACTAAGTCCAAGCTCCATAATTAGCATCTTTATTCACAAATGATGTCCTCTCATTGGACAGATGCCAGGAGCAAGCACAGGAGATCCCACCCATGGCAAAGGTCATGAAGAAGAGGCGTAACAGGCAAAGGTGGAGTCAGGACTCGAGGGACTCCCCGACCACACCCATGCAAAGGTCATGGGGAAGAGGCCTGGTGATCAAGCCTCAAGGGGTCCCTTAGATATGCTCATGCGTCTACTCCCAAACCAAAATCTGTCTATTATACTATTCTCTTCTGACATTAACAGGGACTATCCCCGACCACCTTTCTCTGGAAAATTAACTTAGGGCTCCAGTTAATAGTCTCCTGCAAATAAAAGGAGATCTCAGCCCAAATCACTCTGCTGGCAGTCTAGCTTGTGTGACAGCATTATCCACACTCTTGCTACTATGCACATGATTATAGATAACTTCTCAACCATAAACAGCACAGAGAGTTTGGAGTATTTTGACAGTTTTAGTTAGCATAGGGCTTCTCTAAAGATAAAAATCATGTTGGTGAAGGGTTTCATTTCTAAGTTACTAATTGCCACCAGGCCTCCATATCCTCAGGCACGTGGGATTATGTTAATCTATGTAATTGGAATGCAAAAAAAGAAATATAATAGTTTTGATGTTAGCAATACTAGAGTTTTGAGTTAATGAATTTTCTCTTTGTGATAAATCACTATAGTCCTCTTTCTTTGTTATAAATCATTGTATCTTTGCTATGTAAGAATGTAATTTTATCACTCTCTTAAGACTAAGCAGATCCTAAGGGAAAACAAGTTTTCTGATTGACTAACCTTTATCAATAGAAAGAAAGATGGGGACATAAAATGTTAATCGGTCTCCAGATCAGAAGATATTGTAAACAAACATAGGACCCTTGTAAGAACAAAGGTATGAAAAGAACACTGTTTTTAGGTAAGGGTCAGAGCAGCTGACCCTGCCTGACTCTGCTTCTTACATTTATCTCTATGTACAACATAAAGTATGAAAGCTTCCCTGAAAAATAAAGAGACAGACCAGGACCAAGACCAGTTCCATGAAAGTCTGGTGCCCCCATGTCGTCTTTTCTTTCACACTCTCCTTTTCAGGCTAATTCCCATCTGGAATAAAGAGGTCTGCCGTGTTCACTTATTTGTCTGGGCTTCTAAGACCTGAACGGGAAGCTGCCCTCCGTCTTTACTCCTTCTGGAGACCAGGAGGACACATACGGCCTGAGTAAATGGTGCAAGTCTCTTGTCTCGAGACTTTATTGACTTTTTGTGTAAACCAAGGAATATAAGCCTCTTTCTCTCCTCTATCCTCTTAACTGCAAGTTCTTTCCTTTTCTCTCTCTACATCTATATATCTCTCTCGCCTCACCATCCACACTTCGGATACCCTGGATCCAACCGGGGCTGGACCCCGGGGGACAATGAGCACTAACTGGTTTTTATCAGAGTGTAAGGAAAACAACACACAACATTTTTATAATCAGAGGGAATCACATGAGTAAATGACAGAGCATCAAGATATGGTAACGGTAATTCCTCACAATTGATTGGAGAAAGTGTGCCTGGATTGGAATAGATTAATAAACACCATAAAGAAAGTCCATGTCTTTTTCCTGGGGGTAAGTCGGAAGAGAAAGATTTTAGACATGAAAATTAAATTGAAGATATGGTTTATGTTTGAAAGTTTCTTGTTGAATCACGCAAAGATGCCGGGATTCTTGGCACCTGGAAGAAAAGAATTCAATCTGGGGCCAGAGACGAGGCTTGATCACTCAGAGCTTTCGTGTAATACAGTTTTATTAAAGTATAAAGGAGATAAAGAAAGCTTCTGACATAGGCATCAGAAGGGGGCAGAAAGAGTATCCCCTGCGAGGCTTCAGCTGGATGTTATACAGTCACTAGCAGTCTGTTAATGAAAGAAAGGAATGTCTTAAAACTCATATACCCGTAAGATGTGTTTTGGGGTAATCTTGGCACCAAATGGTTCATCCTGGGCCATAAGATGATTAACTTGAATCTTGAAGAAGGGCAAATCACCATACAAATAGTTTTATTACATAGATTAGAGGAACAATATCTGAGTATAACATATTGGTTTGTCAAGTAGGTTCTGAGCCAAGAGGCGGAACCAACCTGAAGAGAGAGTTTGGGTTAAATGCATAGTACATTAGCACAGCTTAAGATAAGCATTTCCATGAGAAAAAGGCATTGGTTATCTCTAGGTTTGAGAACAGTTACCTTTAGGTGAAACCAGGTGTCATTATGGCAACACAGTATTTGAAGAGAAACCACCTTTTAAATTTGTATAGAGAAGGAAAAAATATTGCTAGTTTGTTTCCTCCTGCCCCTTAAGAGAGATAAAATGTCTGACACTTGCAGGCTATTTCCTCCATTTGGAGACCCCTGGCCTTCCTGCCTGTTACCCTCCCATGTTGGGATGTGATAGGTTTTCTGAAGAAATATGAAGAGGGAAAGTAGAAGCAGTAGAATGGAGGGGTGGTCTTGGTAGAAGTGGTCCTGGAAGGCTGCTCCGAGGAAGGGCCACTTGAAATTTGAGGACACCTGGGTAGAAGCTTTGTAATCTCAAGGCACAGTTACAAGTGATAGCTCTGAAAGAGGCAGGATCATGGTGGGTGTGAGGACCAGACAAAATGCAAGGTGGTCAGAATGCAGTGAGGGGATGGCAGAAATGGGGGTAACAGGTCACCAGGTGTCAGAAAATGGAGGGAGCTGACACCACAGTAAAGAGTTTGATTTCCTTTAAAAGAACATTGGCTGTCATTTTGACAAAGGCTTAACCCAATGGGATTCTGTGACAATGATCTGCAGCTGAGAACAGTGATGGCTGGACCAAGGGGAGAAATGAAGGGGAGATGGAGAGATAGAATCAGGTCCAGGATAGATCCTACAGGCAGAGGACATGTGCTATGATGATGCCTGTGGTTCCTATGGAAGAGAAGAGTTGGGATGAAGTCGATAGTTCCTTCCTGAGCATATGCATCAGAGAGGGTGTTTTCCAGTGAAATGGAGCTGAAGGCAGAGGAGTGTAGTTAGACGGGAAATTGAGAGGAAATGGTTTAGAGGAAACTACACCAGGGCCCATGGCACCAGAGAAGAAATACCACTGTAACGAGTGATAGAGGGCCTTGGGGGTTAGGAAGTGATTACAGATGTAGCTATCAGTGTGAAGGGTCATCAGGGAGTAAAGTTACTTTAACAGAATTAGTCCAAGGGCCAAGTTAATTTCATGAGTTGAACTCTGTGGGCCTGTTTGTGCTCAGAGGCCAGTTTGGGTTCCAGGTATCAACACCGAAACAAGTTTCTGCAATAGTGGTTTCCTTGATTCTGTCTCCACATGTTTGAGCTTCAGTTGTGCAGAAACGCCATCCTAGTCCCTTTTCCCAGCATGGGAAGGGACATATCAGGTAGTCATGGAGTGCTGATAGAAATGAGGAAAATGGTCTGAACCATCATACAGAGTTATGGTACAGAAAGTGCTGCTCTTGTCTTTGCCCCTTGTCAAAAAAAGCCAACCAGTGTTTGACCTTAAGACTCAGGCTGAAATCGGTTTGTTGGTTTGTTTTTTTGTTTGTTTGTTTGTTTTTTACTTTATTTTACTTTACAATACTCTATTGGTTTTGGCATTCATTGACATGAATCTGCCACGGGTTTACATGATCTCCCAAACAGGAACCACCCTCCCACCTCCCGCCCCACATCATCCCTCTGGATCATTCCCGCGCATCAGCTCCAAGCATCCTGCATCCTGAATCAAACATATACTGGCGATTCATTTCATACATCATAGTATACATGTCTCAATGCCATTCTCCCAAATCATCCCACCCTCTCCCTCTCCCTCAGAGTCCAAAAGTCCACTCTACACATCCGTGTCTCTTTTGCTGTCTTGCATACAGNCTAATGAGTTGGTTCTTCGCATCAAAAGTATTGGAGCTTCAGTTTCAGCATCAGTCTTTCTAACGAACACCCAGGACTGGTCTCATTTAGGATTGACTGGTTTCACCTCCTTGCTGTCCAAGGGACTCTCAAGAGTCTTCTCCAGCAACACAATTCAAAGGCCTCAATTATTTGGCACTCACCCTTCTTTATGGTCCAACTCTCATATCTGTACATGACCTGCTGGAAAAACCATAGCCTTGACTATATGGACCTTTGTGGGCAAAGTGAGGTCTCTGCATTTTAATATGCTGTCTAGGTTTGTTATAGCTTTTCATATATAAACAGTTGATGTCAAGTGGTGTGGATTATTTTATTGGCTGATTTGGAGAAGCAGCAATCTCTGTCCATCGCATTTGTTGGACTCCACCTGCTAAAAACTCAGGTGGATGAGTTTTCAATTCGTATTTACGTGGACATGGAGACAAGGGAACTTGATGTAGAGTAGAAGTGGAAGAGGGATTGTTTGGTTTCTCCCACGCCTTGAAGAGGTGACACCCACTTCCTTGAGTATCCATGGATGAGATAAGCCAGTTCTTAAACACCACCTGTCAGGGGTTCATCATCCTGTTTCATGTTTTAAGACAGTCACGGGATAAATCCTCCTGAAGATATCTCAGAGGTTCACACACAAAAATGTGGAAACATGGTTAAAGGTTGCAATGACTCAAACCTTTCAGTAACCATGGCAAAGAACTTCTATCCCAGCTTTAGTAGGATTTCAAATTGACATTGACATTTCAGTAAATCAGAATTAGCTTTTTTTTCTGTTTCAACTCCCCTGTCTTATGTAAATGGCTGTGCTGACTTTTATGGAATTGAATATTCCAGAAAATGTCATGGAACCTAATATAAAACAAGTTAACATTCTCATTTTTAGAGCTTAAAGGGGTAGGGTGTTAAAATATAGATGCTGACAGCGATGGAGCCTGGGCTAGGCTTTCTGTGTGTGTGACTTTCAAAGCCAGGAATTTAGCAGATATGAAGGCACACCTATCCCCATTGAGAACAGAATCAAAATTCTGCAGGCATTATGATAATTTACTTCACTAAGAATGCTTTACGGAGAAGGCAGTGGCACCCCACTCCAGTACTCTTGCCTGGAAAATCCCATGGACAGAAGAGCCTGGTGGGCTGCAGTCCATGGGGTCGCCAAGAGTCAGACACGACTGAGTGACTTCCCTTTCACTTTCCACTTTCATGCATCAGAGAAGGAAATGGCACCCCACTCCAGTGTTCTTGCCTGGAGAATCCCAGGGATGGCGGAGCCTATGGGCTGCCGTCTATGGGGTCGCACAGAGTTGGACACGACTGAAGCGACTTAGCAGCAGCAGCAAGAATGCTTTAAAAGTCAAAGACTCTATTAATGGGGTGAGAATAAATTTCTACTGAGAACTTCAAAAGCTTTCCACTGCAATTACTGCATTACAATCTTACAAGGCTACCAAAACAACTGTTAGAATCTGAAAGCCAGCCTCCTGTAACAACAATCATTATTCCAAAATTTAACTTATTTTTACACAAAGAAAATGCTCCAGCGTAACTGTACATGTTTATACAGTAACAGTCTCCCTCCTAAAGTCTAAAGGTTATTACTAGTGTGGAAATGTTGCGTATTTTCAGAAGGAAATAGTTTTGAGATGATTTTCTAAGTTATGGAAAACATCCCAAAACAGTATAAATTTGCCAAACTTGATAGAACATTTACACGCATTATGAATGAATTTTTGGACCGTACGACAAGACTCAGATGACTTCCCTGGCTACAGAGGATAAAATTTATATATAACTAATTGTTGGACCATATGACGAGGCTCCAATGACATCTTGGCTAGAAAGAATAAAAATTTATATATATATATAGCAATAAATATGTACTTACTTTCCAAAAACATACCCTACTGAGATTCTTTTTATTTGAGTTACCCCTTGATTATTTCATCACTTTAAGAAATCTTGTTTTTTCAAGGCAGCCAATTAACATGCTCTGTGTCTGCTCAGTAGCTCAGTCATATCAGACTCTGTCACCCCATGAATTGTGGCCCGCCAGGCTCCTCTGTCCATGGAATTCTCTAGGCAAGAATACTGGAGTAGGTTGCCATTTCCTTTCTCCAGGGGATCTTCCCAACTTTGGGATGAAACCCATGTTTTTTTGCATTGCAGACAGCTTCTTTACTGTCTTACCCACCAGAGAAGTCCTAAACCCCTAAAATTTGTCATCTGGGTTTTTTTTTTTTTTTTTTTNCATCTTTTCATGTGTTTCTTAGCCATCCGTATGTCTTCTTTGGAGAAATGTCTATTGAGTTCTTTGGCCCACTTTTTGATTGGGTCGTTTATTTTTCTGGAATTGAGCTGCAGATGTTGCTTGTATATTTTGGAGATTAGTTGTTTGTCAGTTGCTTCATTTGCTATTATTTTTGAGTTTATTTTGGTGGGTGCTGTTAGAAAGTAATCTACTTTCATTCTTTTACAAGTGGTTGACCAGTTTTCCCAACACCACTTGTTAAAGAGATTGTCTTTACTCCATTGTATGTTCTTGCCTCCTTTGTCAAAGATAAGGTGTCCATATGTGTGTGGACTTATTTCTCGGCTTTCTATTTCATTTCATTGATCTACATTTCTGTCTTTGTGCCAGTGCCATACTGTCTTGATGACTGTGGCTTTGTAGTAGCGCCTAAAGTCAGGCAGGTTGATTTCTCCAGTTCCATTCTTCTTTATCAAGATTGCTTTGGCTATTGCGATTGGATTTTGAACTCTGGTCTGTGTCTGTGTATCCTAACCCTCACGATCAGGTGATCTTTGGATGATAAGAGTTCTCAACTTCCCTTATACTTCTGAGGGAAATTTCAAGCCTTATATGCCTATGAACCATTAAATCCATTCCCTTCCACTTCCCAAGGCTGGAATTCAGTATTCTTTAGGCAGGAAGTCAGAACCCATGCAAGCCACATGAGTCTTCTAATCTGTCCAGCAACTAGTCACAAACATTCAGATGAGAAAAGAAATTAAAAGCATACGTTATTCGGATCTCAGTCAGTCCCCACGAGGACAAAATAAGGTAGTTTCTGCTATAATCTCGTACCATAGAGATATAAACGAATATGCAGGAAAATTCAGTCATCATTCCCAGTTGACCACTCGGGCAAGTCAAGGCCAGCTTTCAGGGCTCTAACATGAAGACCCTGCATGTGAATATTATTCACGTGGGTCCCCTGGGAAACAACAGACAAGGGAGCAGAGGGGGATTTTCTCAACTGCCCTGAATATATAGTTGACAATGAAACCATGTGTCCTGATGTGTGATGGGGCTACGCATGATGACCTATGTACTGAGAGTGCCTTTTCAGTGCATTCTGTAAACCCAAGTGGTTCTGTTCAAATTCTCCAAGGTGAGTCAGGAGCTTTCTATTCCATATAGGTATGTAGAGCTGCAAATGAGGGTAACAAGCCTCTTGGTGGAACTTTCTGGGTTGTTGTGGAACCACATACATATGCATATTATGTATCCACATATACCAAACTGTACATATGTACTCAAACATACATAATTATAGTTGCAGCATATGTACACAAGAATACTCAGTGGATAGAATATATTTCCTATTTTCTAAAATACATTAATAGATAATTTATCATGCTTTCCTAAGAGTTTTTCTTTCTTTTTTTTTTTCTGTTCTTTAGGGGACCGCTCTGCAATATTTTTTACATCATCTTTCATACTAGAAGATGCCCTCCCCTGCTTATTCACATCTGTGTGCAGGATAGGAATCAGCTGACTATGAACTCTTTGTGCCTGGATGATAGCCTGGATCTCTCAGTGCTGCTCACTGTGCTAACTGACAGGAAGCATGCAGAGCTGGAGGTCTTTGACCTGGTTGTCTCCAAATGTCCATACAAGTGTTCTTTAGTCTCCTGCCTGACAGGATTAAGCATGTGTCTCAAGATTTTGGAAGCCAATCAGGGAAAGAAGAGGTGGGATCCCATTTGTAATATGTGATTAAGGTTCTTGTTTTCAAGAGGACAGTTTCTTCCCCTCCCTCACTTTTGCTCTTCATGATTTTCATGAGATTTAACCAATTTTGTATTATAAAACTGACACATTTTAAAACTGAGTTTCCCAATTTAAACCGTTCTATAGCTATACAGAATTATACCTTTTCCTGTTGCTGGATATGTAATGTGTCTCCAATTTAGGAAGGAGTTTTAAAAGCTACTGTAAACATTCAGTCACACAATTTTGTGGACCTACTTTTTCCCTTGGATTAAAAACTGGAAGGCAAAATGGCTGGTTCATAAAAAAGCTGTGTGTTTAAATTAAATTTTTTATCATCAGTGTAAGAACTTAAGTTATTCCATATCACTCCCAGTATTTGCTATTTTTCTCTTAGCTATAACAATGGAACGGACTGTTACTGTTATTTAGCATAAAAATTGATATGTTTTTGTGGGGTTTACCTGTATTTCCTAAAGGAAGATGTTACCCAATAACTCACCTACCTGGCAGGGTAAATCTCAGTGATGGATGTGTGTACCACATGCACACTGAAGCCCATAGTTGATATTTCATAGTTCTAGTGGGTGAGCCCAAAGCACCAGTAAAAACTGGTTGACTCTTTGTTGTTGTTGTTGTTGTTGTTGTTGTTGTTGTCAGTCATTCAGTTGTTACTGATATTTCTCCAGGCATTCTTCATTCCAGCTTTATTTCATCCAGCGTAGCCCATGATGTGCTCTGCATAGAATAAGAAGCAGGGTGACAGCATTCAGACTTGACGTACTCTTTGACAAATTTTGAATTGGTCCATTGTTCAATGTCCAGTTCTAACTGTTGCTTCTTGACAGGATTCTTAGGTAAGGTGGCCTGATATTCCCAACTCTTTAAGAATGTTCCACAGTTTGTTGTGATCCACACAAAGGCTTTAGCATAGTCAGTAAAGCAGAATTAGATGATTTTTGTTTGTTTGTTTGTTTGTTTGTTTGTCTTCTGGAATTCTCTTGCTTTTTCTATGATCAAACAGATTCGGCAAATTGATCTCTGACAATCTGAGTCCTCCTCAGAGCTGATTTCAACTCTTAAGAAAATATATATAGGACATTCATCTTATTTCTAGCTTCAATCCTATCTTGCTTGCAAGACATTCCCCTCCTTTTTCTACAGTTTCCACTTGCAAGACACATATTTTCGAAACCTTGTTTCACATAGGAAATATATGTTATTTGCCTATAAAACTTCAAGAGAAAAAGTGCTGGGATCATCAATGAAATAAGATTGGCCATGGTTGCCTGTTAAACCCATTTGATTTAAAGTCATAAATGTAATTACTTTTGTATATAACTAAATTATGCAATTAACAAGCACTAACCATTACATTTAAAAGTATATTTGTCGTGACTCCCACTCCCATTACAGATGTTTCATGAAGTCATGAGAGAACCTCCTCTGTATGTTTTATCTGCCCTGGTCCTGGAAGCTCATGGGCCCAACTTTTGGGAGGCCTCATGACAGCTAGGCTGATCAATTCCCTACAAATTTATTTCACAGCCTCTTTATTTCTTTATTTTTATTTTTATTTATNGAACCTCCTCTGTATGTTTTATCTGCCCTGGTCCTGGAAGCTCATGGGCCCAACTTTTGGGAGGCCTCATGACAGCTAGGCTGATCAATTCCCTACAAATTTATTTCACAGCCTCTTTATTTCTTTATTTTTATTTTTATTTATTTTACAGTACTGTATTGGTTTTGCCATACATTGACATGAGTCCACCACAGGTGTACATGAGTTCCCAATCCTGAACCCCCCTCCAACCACCCTCCCCATATCATCTCTCTGGGTCATCCCAGTGCACCAGCCCCAAGCATCCTGTATCCTGTATCAAACCTAGACTAGCGATTCGTTTCTTACATGATAGTATACATGTTTCAATGCCATTCTCCCAAATCATCCCACCCTCTCCCTCTCCCTCAGAGTCCAAATGTCTATTCTTTACATCTGTTTCTCTTTTGCTGTCTCACATACAGGGTTATCATTAGCACCTTTCTAAATTTCATATGTATGACAGCCTTCGGAAAGGGAGAAAATAATAGCAAGTGAAGCAACTGACAAACAACTAACCTAAAAAATATACGAGCAACTTATGCAGCTCAATTCCAGAAATANTTTTTTTTTTTTTTTTTTACTTTACAGTACTGTGTTGGTTTTGCCGTACATTGACATGAATCCACCACAAGTGTACATGAGTTCCCAACCTTGACTCCCCCTCCCACCACCTTCCTCATATCATCTCTCCGCGTCATCCAGTGCACCAGCCCCAAGCATCCTGTATCCTGTATCAAACCTGGGCTAACGATTCGTTTCTTACATGATAGTATACATGTTTCAATGCCATTCTCCCATATCATTCCACCCTCTCCCTCTCCCTCAGAGTCCAAAAGTCTGTTCTTTACATCTGTGTCTCTTTTGCTGTCTCACATACAGGGTTATCATTACCACCTTTCTAAATTTCATATGTATGACAGCTCTCGGAAAGGGAGAAAATAATAGCAAGTGAAGCAACTGACAAACAACTAGTCTCAAAAATATACGAGCAACTTATGCAGCTCAGTTTCAGAAATATAATTGACCCAATCAAAAAATGGGCCAAAGAACTAAATAGACATTTCTCCAAAGAAGACATACAGATGGCTAAAAAACACATGAAAAGAGGCACAGCCTCTTTAATTAACCACCCATCTAAAGATTTAAGACATTTAATCAATATCAAAGACTATTTCATCTCTGAAGGAAGCATATCATTTTTAGAAAGCAGTTTTTATACTAAAACCATAGAATGACTTGTATTTGACTTGTGAGGCATCCTCTGTACTGTGATACGAGAGGCCCAATACCTATTTTGGGAATTAGAAAAATTGAAAGTTAGCAAGTCCCAGAAACTTTAGTTAGTTAAGTTGCTCAGTCATGTCTGACTCTTTGCGCCCTCGTGGACTGTAGCCCACCAGGCTCCTCCATCCATGGGATTCTACAGGCAAGAATATTGGAGTGGGTTGCCATTTCCTTCTCCAGGGGATCTGCCTGGCCCGTGGATCGAACACAGGTCTCCCACATTGCGGGAAAACGCTTCAACCTCTGAGCCAGCAAGGAAGCCCAGAAGAAGCCCCCAAACCACTCCTCTCTTGGTTCAGAGCAGACTCCTCATCAGACACTAGTGAAACATGAGGAAGGGGGCAGGGCACAATCTTTGAGAAAATGAGAGTCCAATGGGTCCAGGAGAGCAGACAGGTCAACTTGGATGAGACCGTGATTCTCAGTATAGGCTCAATTTCAGACATCAGCAAGCTAAGTGACAGAGACACCATGACAGTCCTAAGGCCAACCCTCAATGATCAAAAAGTGGTGCATGCCATCACTTCAGTCACGTCTGACTCTTGGAGAACAAACGGACTATATAGCCTGCCAGGCTCCTTTGCTCATGGGATTCTTCAGCCAAGAATACTGGAGTAGGTTTCCCTCCTCCAGAAGATCTTCCTGACCCAGAGATCAAACCCAAGTCTCTTTGGCCTCCTGCATTGGCAGCAGGTTCTTTAGCACCCGCTAGCACCACCTGGGAAACCCCTCAGTTCAGTTCAGTTCAGTCGCTCACTCGTGTCTGACTCTTTGCGATCCCATGAATGGCAGCACGCCAGGCCTCCCTGTCCATCACCAACTCCCAGAGTTCACTCAGTCTCACGTCCATCGAGTCAGTGATGCCATCCAACCATCTCCTCTTCCCAGCATCAGAGTCTTTTCCAATGAGGCAACTCTTTACATTAGGTGGCCAAAATACTGGAGTTTCAGCTTTAGCATCATTCCTTCCAAAGAAATCCCAGGGCTGATCTCTTTCAGAATGGACTGGTTGGATCTCCTTGCAGTCCAAGGGACTCTCAAGAGTCTTCTCCAACACCACAGTTCAAAAGCATCAGTTTGATTAACATCTACACCAGTTAGCCACATATCGAACTAAAATAATGATCAGTCGAAGAAGCTGCCACATAGAGTTTATATCAGTAAAAGAGTTCAATCCCACCTAGAGTTTATATCAGTAAAAGAGTTTATGACCTTGAAGATGGATCAGGACATCTCAGTGGTAGAGCCACTATTAATGGTTTATTTGTACAGCAATTAGAGTTCAGCATGATTCAAGTTCACACCAAAGCAATGCAGATCAATTTCTATCCATTCTACATTTCTTCTAGTAGGAAAAGGCAAGAGGAATATGACCTCCTTTATAAAAGTGCCTTCAACCTAACAATGTTATAATGTATAATCTTAATCTAACTAATCTTTATATTGTCCTGCCAAAGAACAGGGTTTGTTGGTGTGTCAGAGACCAGTAACTGCATGAGACTTAAACCTTAATTACCAGAAGGTCAGTTCTTTTCCCTAACAGAATGTTCATAATCAATTTTCTTCCATTTTGTCACTATTGTCACAGCATTCCTTAGACTAATTGACCCAAAGTGTTAGGTTATATCCAGTTCTTTAAGGGACCTGATGTTGCAACATATCCCCTATGAGATCAAATTACTCAGTAAAAACCACTACAACCACTGTCATCCATGTCTGTAATCATTGTGCCAACCCTAACTTTCACTCTAGCCCTAACGATATGAATCAATACTGTATCCCATACCGTATGCATTTATTAACATAAACTTAGGCATAGTATTTACATTGATATATTTTGTTGGCTGGGATTCAATTTTAAGATATATATAAAATGTTTCAAATTTTTTCTGTTATTTTAAATTTGAGAACATCAAGTATTTTGAAATAAAAAATGATATGTAACAAAAATAATTCTTGTGTTCCAGACATAAATCCCACCCAATACTGGTATATNTTTCTGTCTTTGTGCCAGTGCCATACTGTCTTGATGACTGTGGCTTTGTAGTAGCGCCTAAAGTCAGGCGGGTTGATTCCTCCAGTTCCATTCTTCTTTCTCAAGATGGCTTTGGCTATTGCGATTGGAATTTGAACTCTGGTCTGTGTCTGTGTATCCTAACCCTCACAATCAGGTGATCTTTGGATGATAAGAGTTCTCAAATTCCCTTATACTTCTGAGGGAAATTTCAAGCCTTATATGCCTATGAACCATTAAATCCATTCCCTTCCATTTCCCAAGGCTGGAATTCAGTATTCTTTAGGCAGGTAATCAGAAACCATGCAAGTCACATGAGTCTTCTAATCCTGTCCAGCAACTAGTCACAAACATTCCGATGAGAAAAGAAATTAAAGCATACGTTACTTGGATCTCAGTCAGTCCCCACGAGGACANTTCCCAAGGCTGGAATTCAGTATTCTTTAGGCAGGTAATCAGAAACCATGCAAGTCACATGAGTCTTCTAATCCTGTCCAGCAACTAGTCACAAACATTCCGATGAGAAAAGAAATTAAAGCATACGTTACTTGGATCTCAGTCAGTCCCCACGAGGACAAAATAAGGTAGTTTCTGCTATAATCTCGTACCATAGAGATATAAACTGATATGCAGGAAAATTCAGTCATCATTCCCAATTGACCACTCAGGCAAGTGAAGGCCAGCTTTCAGGGCTCCAAGATGAAGACTCTACATGTGAATGTTAGTCACATGGGTCCCCTGGGAGCCAACAGACAAGGGAGCCGAGGGGGATTTTCTCAACTGCCCTGAATATATAGTTGACAATGAAACTATCTGTCCTGATGTGTGATGGGGCTATGCATGATGACCTATGTACTGAGAGTGCGTTTTCAGTGTATTCTGTAAATCCAAGTGGTTCTATTGAAATTCTCCCAGGTTAGTCAGGAGCTTTCTATTCCACATAGGTATGTAGAGCTGCAAATGAGGGTAACAAGCCTCTTCGTGGAACTTTCTGGGTTGTTGTGGAACTACATACATATGCATATTATGTATCCACATATACCAAAATGTACATATGTACTCAAACACACATAATTATAGTTGCAGCATATGTACACAAGAATACTCAGTGGATAGAATATATTTCCTATTTTCTAA
>SJYV01019534.1:0-12771 GCA_006410875.1 Neotragus pygmaeus
CTGATTCAAATGTATTCTTTTTAATGGCTGAGTAATACTCCACTGTGTATATATACCACAGCTTTCTTACAGTTTACAGCTCTCTCTCTCCTCTCAAATGATTCATTAGCCAGTTCTGTAGGCTCTACTTGCAAGCCAGATCAAGATCTGACCATTTCTTCTTGTATCCACTGTCAACTCATTCTTGGATCATCACAACAACCTCTCAACTAACTTATCATCTTGCCTCCACCCATTTGTTCCTATTCTAGTCTGAATATGGCAGCCACATGGAATCATGTTAAAACACAAATCAGAGTATGGAACGTCTCTGCTTTAAACCCTCCAATGACTCCTATTTCTTTCAAAGTAAAAGAAGTCTCTATAGATGGCCTCTTTTCCCCTGCACTCTCCAATCCCATTGTTTGCTTTTTTAAAAGACACTCATGATCCTCCAGCAGCTTTCTTAGAAATTAATTAATTTTTGACTGTCGGCTCTTAGTTGTGGCATTTGGGCTTCTCTAGATGTGACTCGTGGGCTCCAGACCACACAAGCTCAGTAGTTGCAATATGGAGGCTCTCCAGTTAAGGCATGTGGGCTTAATTACCCCTTGGCATGTGGGATCTTAGTTCCCTGACCAAGGACTGAACCCACACCCCCTGCACTGGAAGGAGGATTCTTAGCCACTGGACCACTAGGGAAGTCCCTCCAGCAGGTTTGTTGTTGTTCAGTCTCCCAGTCGTTTCTGACTCTTTGCAGCCCCATGGACTGCAGCACTCCAGGCTTCCCTGTTGTTCACCATCTCCTGGAGCTTGCTCAAACTCATGTCCATTGAGTTGGTGATGCCATCCAACCATCTCATCCTCTGTCATCCCCTTCTCCTGCCTTCAATCTTTCCCAGCATCAGGGTCTTTTCTAAGGAGTCAATTCTTCTCATCAGGTGGCCAAAGTATTGAAATTTTAGCTTCAGCAACAGCTCCTTCCAATGATATTCAAGGTTGATTTCCTTTAGGATTGACTGGTTTGATCTCCTTGCTGTCTAAGAGACTCTCAAGAGTCTTCTCCAATACCACAGTTTGAAAGCATCATTTCTTTGGTGCTCAGTCTTCTTTATGGTCCAACTCTGACATCCCTACATGACTACTGAAAAAGCTTTGACTAGATGGACCTTTGTCAGCAAAGTAATATCTCTGCATTTTAATATGCTGTCTAGGTTTGTCATAGCTTTTCTTCCAAGAATCAAGCATCTTTTAATTTCAACTTTGATTTCAACCAGCAGGCTTATCTGGTTAATTTTCTGTGATCTTAACTGGAATATAAGCTCTGTGTGTCAGGAAATTTTGTCAGTGTTTTGTGCACTGGTCTATCTTCAGTGGCCACAGTTCTAGGATAGAGAAAACATTCAGTAAGTAGGCATTGGGTAATTGGATGAATGAATAACATTTGCATCCTCCTGAAGAATGTTTCTAGTGCACAGATGCCTCAGTGATCTGTTGACCCTATCATTTTGAAGAGGAAAACTTACATTTAGGGTGGCCTGATATTCCTCAGGGAAGTCCTGCCTTATGCCTAGTGTACTGTTTTAACTATTAACTAGTGGCCCTGTTCATGCTGAAAGTGTTTTATTTATTTATTTGTTTATTACCGCCCTCCCCTGAACGTGTTTTAAATGGCCACCTTGTTTATATTTCATGCTTGTATTCCAAGGGAACGTGTTGTGCCAGGTGCTGCTGGCAGCTGCCTTAACGACTAAGAGGGAAACTAGCTGTAGTGTATAGTGAATGTAGGGGATGGCAGAGAGGAGAGAGAGGAAGTTCCTGAGTGTCCCGCTCATAGGCTGGGTGACTAAATCACCCAGCGCCAAAGCTTGCCCATGTTTTGTAAGGAAGAGTTTGGCAGTTCAGCATGCTTAGTTGCTCAGTCGTGTCCAACTCTCTAAAATCCCATGGACTGTAGCCCACTAGGCTCCTCTGGTCATGGGATTTCCTAGACAAAAATACTAGAGTAGGTTACCATTTCCTTCTCCAGGAGATCTTCCCAACCCAGGGATCAAGCATGTGTCTCCTGCACAGGCAAGTGGGTTCTTTACCACTAGTGCCATCTGTAAAACCCAGCAGTTGGCAATTATTGGAGAGATCACATTTCCACATTGTTTAGGTCTGTTTCCATTTGGGTGCCTGTTACTTAAAATTTTCATCTAATAGACAAACTCATCATCATCTGCTATAATAAACTGTCAGATGACTGTACAGAGCTTTAATTTCAAGGAAATTTCAATGGAAGGAAGACAGTAAGCAGCTTCTAGAGTGGCTCTCAGTGAATCTAGCTTCCTGGTATTCACACTTGTGTAATTCTCTCTCCTTCAGGCTGGGCCAGACCTCGTGACTCACTACTGATGAGTGGAATATAATAGATGTGATGGGATGTCACCTCCAGGTTACAACCAGACTATCACTTTCATCTTGGGTACCTGTTTCATTTCTCTCTTTTTAAAGCTCTTAGCCTGGGAGAAGCGAGCTGTGTGTTGAGAATAAACCCATATGTCAAGGAACTGATGGCTGTCAGTGACTTTGGAAGCAGATTCTCTCTGTAGCCCCTCACCACCCCTACCCTTATCTTGAGCCAAAATGACTCTAGCTGCCCTGGCCAATACCTGTGAGACCCTGAGCTAAAAGACTAGCTAAGTTGTGCTCAGATTCTAGATCGGTAGAACCTATGAGATGATAAATGCTATTGTTTTAAGCTGTTATATGTTCATTATGCAGCAGCAGATAACCGATACAAGGAAGAAGCAAGGAATGCCTTTAGTTTTATCCATTGTAAATCCTTGGATGTGGATCACGTTCCTGCTCAGGTGTCTCTGCAGGAGAGAGACAGCCTCTGGGGAACCAGTAGCTTCAGTCTCAATAGTGCATCAAACCTGTGTCATTCTCATGCCCCTGGAATAGCCAAGTAAAAGGGAGAGTGGAGCTAAGCCCTAGGATGCTGAGAAATGCAATTCTGCTGAAACTGAAGGTGTCAGGTGCAGGAGAAGTACCAATCAGGCTGCCTTAACAAAATGCCATAGACTAAATGGCTTAAACAACAACCATTTCTTTCTCATAGTTCTGGAGGCTGGCAGGTCCAAGATCCTAATGGTGGTTGGTTCAGCTTTTGATGAGAGCTTTATTCCCGGCTTACAGATGTCTGCCTTCATGCTGCGTCCTCACATGACCATAGTGGGGAGAGAGAGGGAGAGAGAGAGAGAGAGAGAGAGAGAGAGAGAGAGAGAGAGAGAGAGAGAGAGAGAGAGAGAGAGAGAGAGAAACAGAGCTCAAACTCTTTGGTGTCTTTTCTTATAAAGGCCTTAGTGTCATGACACTGGGGGTTAGGGCTTCAACACAGGAATTTGTGGGGAGATACACATACTTTCAGTTTTTAGCAGTTCAGAGTCAGAGACTGAAGGCAGGTGACTATGGGTGGAGGGTGAGGAATCCTGCTGCCTTTTAATACAGCAGAGACACATTGTGCGGTTCTGACCAGCTAAGAGAGGACACTTGAGTGTGGCAGTTATAAGTGCAGGCATTGGAGCCACTGCTTGCATCTGAATTCTGGCTCTACCAAACTGTGGAGACTTTTACAGATTCCTTTATCTTATCTTTATACCTCACTTTGTTTATCCATAACATGGGATAATAGTAGAATTAATCTGAGGATTGAACACGTTAATATATGAAACATGCTTAGCATGGTGCTTGGCTAGTGAAAATGAAGTCACTCAGTCGTGTCCGACTCTTTGAGACCCCATGGACTGTAGCCTACGAGGCTCCTCCCTCCATCCTGACCCAGGGATCGAACTCTGGTCTCCCGCATTCCAGGCAGATGCTTTAACCTCTGAGCCACCAGGGAAGCCCAGAGAAGCTTGGCTTGTAGTAATCTTTAAATAAGCATCATTGATGCTATTATTCTTATCCTCAGACTACCTGTGTTTAAATTCTGGCTAAGGTC
The DNA here is from genome assembly GCA_006410875.1 of Neotragus pygmaeus. Lineage (NCBI taxonomy): Eukaryota > Metazoa > Chordata > Mammalia > Artiodactyla > Bovidae > Neotragus > Neotragus pygmaeus. The sequence continues at coordinate 3,968 of SJYV01019534.1, forward strand.
AGCTTACTTGTCTATTGGCAAGTAAGTTATCTTTTGATACTCCCAGTTTCTTAACCTCTAAACATGGGAATAAATATAATTTATTTATTAAATAATTTAATAAATATTATTTATTAAAATAACTAAAAACAATTTATTATTAATAATAATAATATCCCACAGGTTTTGTTGTAAATGTGAAAAAACTGCATATAATGCATTTAGCACCCACTGAATACTCAGTGAAGGTCATCTGTTACTGGACTTCCTCCTGGTTCCAAACAAGAATTTGGCTTATTTTCCTAAGTCTGAGAGTCAATAGGAAAATTGAATTTGCTTTATAGAGAATTTGCTTTGGTTTTATCAGAATATAACTCCTCTATGAGGGAGGTGGGTGCACCAGTACATTTCACATGTCCTTTTTTTTTTTTTTTCTATCACTGCGTGTTTCAGCTAAAAACAGTTCTTTTATTTGAGGGTTAAGGATTTTAGTGAAAAAGCTTGGGCTATGCAGATCTGCCTTTTTAAAAATTGAACTATAGTTGTTTACAATACTGTGTTAGTTTCAGGTGTACAGAAAACTCATCCAGTAAAAAGACTTCGGATTCCTTGTCCTTATAGGTTACTAGAGAATATTGAACGTAGTTCCCCATGCTATACATTAAATCCTGGTATTCTATCTCTTTTCTATACAGTGGTGTGTATCCGCTAGTCCCACACTTCTAATTTATCCCTTCCCTACCTTTCCCTTTTGAGCTGGTTTTGGTTTTCATCCTCTCCCCTACCCCATGTGAATTGAGGAGCCTTAGTTATTTGGGCTTCCCAGGTGGCATCAGTGGTAAAGAACCTGCCTGCCAATGCAGGAGAGCTAAGAGACATAGGTTTGATCCCTGGGTCAAGAAGATCTCACAGAGGAGGGCATGGCAACCCACTCCAGTACTCTTGCCTTTGAAATCCCATGAACAGAGGAGCCTGGCAGGCTACAGTTCATAGGGTTGCAGAATTGGACACGACTGAAGCAGCTAAGCCTGTAGGCACACAGAAAGTTATTTGCCACTCTGATCCTCAGTTTCCTCACCTGTATAGGTAGGAAAAATAAGGCCACTTTCACAGTGTTGTGTCTTTTGTGTCTCTATACAAATTTTAAGATTGTCTGTTCTAGTTCTGTGAATGATGGAATGAAATAAATTACACAGATATTTCCCCCTAAGGGCTTGCACCAGGTATGAACTGATGCATCCTTCCATTTTCCCATAGACCCTTCTTGTCCTTTCCTTCTGCCTTCTTTTCCTGCACATGTAGTCACGTAGTACCATAACATTGTAAGCATTTGTAAATTCTTCCAGTTAATTAGTTTCATGCAGTGTTGCTGGGTGGCATAATCCCCTTTCCTAGCACTCCTGGGACTGTATGAAATACAAGACCTGCATTCTTACCATATAGTTATATTGAGGAATTTAATGAACAGAAAATGCTATATACCAATCTGCATCAAAACTAAGTATGTAACTTATGTGTAGACACAGAATTCCTGAGCCACCTCCTTCGGTAAAACCTGTTTGCTCTGCCTACCCGCAGTTCTTGAAAGTGTGAGACATTTCCTGATGTAGGCTTGGTGGCTTCCCTTCTATCAGTGGACATGGCTGAATGAAGGGACCTTGGTCTTCCCAGAACCCACACTCTTAGGGGATTAAGCTCATGGGCTCGGGCTGACTGCCTGAGTTCAAATGCCAGCTCCGATACCTATTAGATCAAGTCCCTGTAACTCTGCCCCAATGTTCTTCTCTGTAAAATGGTCACATTAGCCAGGATAATTAATGCCAGTTGCTGTCACAGGAGAATTCCCCAGGTGAGGCCGTGGTAAAGAATCTGCCTGACAATGCAGGGGACTTGGGGCTGATCCCTGGATCAGGAAGATGTCCTGGAGGAGGAAGTGGCAACACACTCTGGTATTCTTGCCTGGGAAACCCCATGGTTGGAGGAGACTGGCAGGCTATAGTACACGGGGTTCCAAAGAGTCAAGCACGACTGAGAGACTGAGCTTGCACACACATGCTGTAACAGGAACTCTTAGTGGCTTGACACACTCACACTCTATGTCTTTCTCACATTACTATCTGATGAAAGAGTGTGTAAAATTGAAGGGGAGCCCCACCCAAGTGGGGTATCCCTTTGGTCTACATTTCATTAGCCAGAATCCAGGCTGAGGGCCACTTTTTTTTAAATCAAGGAGAATGGTGTTGAGACAAGTGGCTTTGCTGGGTGGTGGGGACATGCAGATGTGAAACGACCATCTGACACTGTCCCTGCTACAACGAGGATGACAGTCCTTCTGTCTCCCAGGGATGCTGTGACGATTACATGTGTGAATCCATATTCAGCACTTCGAGCACGGCTATTAGCATAGTAAGCCCTACACATCTCACATCTTACCTTAGCTTCCTCTCTTCATCAGCATGACCATGAGGTTGTCTCGAAGTCTTTTCCCGATGCTCACTGCTTTCAGGAAATCCAGGGGAGGTCGGAATCACTCTTCTTGGAACCACAATCTCAAGGTTGCTGTCAAATCTTCACCTGGGGCTGTGGCTAAAATTTGCTCAGGTTGGTATCTTTTGATAATTTGTATCTCTTGCCATTGACTTGGGCTGCTCAGCTGGCTTTAGTTAATTTAGATAAATTTCTTTCTGATTTCATGTGTATGGAGAGTGGGGTGAGGAACTTGATTAGCTTTGGCAGAAAAGCAGTCACCAATTTAAGCCTTCCCCATCCCTTTCCTTTGTAAGGGTCATTCCCCATTTTCACTGGGTTCTCTGCTCTCCAGTTAGCTTGCTGAAGAGGCTGCTCACACTGATTATTCACTTATCATTGATTCCTAAAGTACTTATCATGTGTCTGTCCTGTAAGAGGCATGACTGGGGATTATACCCATGAACAAAAGTTGCAAACACCTCTATCCTCAAAGTGGGTGCCTGTGTCAGGAATGAGGTGCAGATCTCACTGATCATTAATAAACATAAACCTAAATATAATAACTCAGATAACTATGAGTGCCATAAAAAAATAAGCTCTGTGGGCAAGGATGGGCTGAATGTTTCTGTGCCCCTAAACATTCATATGTTGAAATGTTACTCCCGATTTGATGCTCTTAGGAAGTGGAGCCTATGGGAGGTAATAAGGTTCTCAGGATGGGACTGTCATGAATTGGATTAGTGTCCTTAATAGAAAGAAGCCAGAGATCTAGTTTACCCTTTTCCTGCTGTGTGATACAGAGAGGAAGAAGTGAGCGGTCTGCAACCTGGAAGGGGACACACCATCCATACCTTGCTTGCAACCAGTACCTCCCCAGGTCTGCTGAGCTGCAGCCTAGGAAGAGACTAGGCAGCCAGGAAGCTACTGGGCAGGAGTGCTGGTCTACAACCGCTGGGAGGCCTTCCCTAAGCTCCTCTCCCCTTCCCCAAGGCCCCGTGCCTCTCCCTTGGCCTTCTGGGGTTCTCTCCCTGGATCTGGATCCCCACCAAACACGGACATTTGGAGGTTTCAATCTCTACGTGTTCAGTAGCATTTCCCCCGTTTCACTTATTTTCAAAGCCTTTACCACTAGCAGACCTTTTATCCATGTCAACCACCACACCGAACGCCCCCCCCCGCCGCCCCCACCCACAACTCCTTAGCCAACACAGCAGCTGCCAGAGATAGAACCCTGAGCACACCCCTTGTACCCTCTTGCCGCCTTCCTTCCACTATTTCCACTTGCCAAATCCCTAGAGGGCTTCCCTGGTGACTCAGATGATAAAGAATCCATCTGCAATGCGGGAGACCTGGGTTTGATCCCTGGGTTGGGAAGATCCCCTGGAGGAGGGCATGGCAGCCCGCTCCAGTGTTCTCGGTTGGAGAGTGCCCGTGGACAGAGCAGCCTGGTGGGCCACAGTCCACGGGGTCTCAAGAGTCGCACGCAACTGAGCGACTTAGCACACCCCTTGGGAAGTTCCCCTGACACCTCTTCACCTCCCTGGTTGGGGGCCAGTAGCAGCGCCACTGTGCTCATCTTGCAGCGGCTAAAAATGAACGCTATCCCAATGGGGGCGGGCGTTGGAAAACTGGGCCATAAAGTACAGAGCATTCCAATACGTCCCTTCTTCCCTTGTATACAGTTTCCTCTCTATATATTTTAAGAAACACTTTTTTATTTATTTGGCTGCATTGGGTCTTAGTTGTGGCATGCAGGATCGTTCACTGTAGTGCACAGGCTTCTCTCTAGTTTTGGCCTGTGTGTTTAGTTTGGCAACCAGGGATCAAACTCATGTCCCCAACATTGGAAGGGAGACTCTTAACCACTGCACCACCAGAGAAGTCCCCCAGTTTCCTCTATTTTTAATGTCTTAGTGTGACGCATGTGTTACAATTGATGAGCCAATACTGATATGCTATTATTCACTAGAATCCATAATTTATGTTAGCGTTTGCTGTGTGGCACAGTACCCAGAGGGAGTCTTATAAGAGGTTGTGTAACAGACACCTCTTGTGCCTGGGGAGCATCCTTCTTCTTCCACTTTGACTGAACTGCAGCTATTCTTCATGAGACATCTGATGGACCATTCCCCTTCTGATGAAGGAACATGCAAGCCTGGATGTGCAAGGGTGTTAAGCATCTCACAGAAGGCATCTTTGACCAACAGAGGGTGAGAACTAGTGAATAGCAGCCTGAAACTATTGATCACAAGGGCTGAGACGGACCTAATGTTCTTGTTGGTTGCATACTAGGCCCAGAGAGGCTAAGATATTTCTCAGGGGCATGCAACTCTTCACTGGATGTTCTGGAGATGAGAGTCTCACCCTGGGGATTCCCAGAAGAGTGCTCTTTTAGAGAAGGGGATAAGGAAAGAGAGAGGTCTGTCATTGGGCTCCACCTGAGAACAGAGATCAAGGATAATTATCCTGCTGTCCAATCCTCTAGCCTCGGTTTACATCACTGTTATTTTTTCCCGTGTTATTATTACTGAGCAATATATTCAGACTTTTATAAAAGAAAAATAAATACCTGCTTTTAAAAGAGCAGTTTCCAGTGACTCATTTAGGAGGAAATCTCCTTAGGAACCAGGATACTGGAAGACTGAATATTTTGAACTGTTTGTTTTTCTGTCCTGGACTTAGATTCTGCGAAGTTTTCTGTATTGATAGCTCAGGAGGTTGAAATATCATTTCCATCCCCTTTCCATGCCCCAGGGAAAGTTTTGGAGCTTCATGCTTCCATCATCCCAGGATGTCATGGTGCGACTTGATCCAGACTGACCACCAAGCCATTCAGTTTCCATATTCATTTATTTCCTGGGCTTTTTATGGGTGATTTTTTTTTGGGTACCATGAAATTGAGAGATGAAGATGCGCAGATGCTGCCAGAAGCCATGTGGCCAGGGCTCCGTGTGAGCCCTCTGCTTTGCCAGTGCCCTTAATTACTAAAGGTCACTCTCCTGTCCTTGTCCTTACCCTCCCAGAAACAAAGAATGCTCAGCATGCCTAATTGATTTGTGAGGTCTAAGACTCATGGGTTTTAAGTATTAGGTGGAATAACTGTCCTGTCATTGCTCCAGAAGTATATATTAATCTTTTTGCTTTGGTTTATCATGCCCTTCTTCTGAAACATAAATACAAGACAGGCTTAACAGTATGACTTTCAGAAATCATTTTTTAATGTTTATAGCAAATAGCAACTAACGTTTATATGGGGCTTACTATGGGCCAGGCCTTTCTTTTAAATATTTAATATAGAATATGTCATTCAACTCACTCTAGCTCTATGAGGCAGTATCTATTTATCCATGCCTATCCTTATCATTTTCATCATCATTATTTAAAATCAAATAAAGGACTGGGATTTGAACCCCATTAGTCTGGCTCCATCATCCATACTCTAAATTTCTACATAAAATAAAAAACTTAGAAAGGAAAGGAATCCCCTTAGCCAACCTTCTCATTTACTCATGTGGAAATTTATGTATGTCCTTCAGAGAGGGGAACTGACTCTCCTAAAACCACACAGCAAGTTAGTGGCTACTGAATTCAAATCCGAAGTCTCTTTTTCTTCTTACACAGTGAATCTCTGTCCCTGAGGTTTAGGGAGAGAGCTTAATGCAATGGGCATCAGGGACTGAAGCAGATACTGAATGACTTCTTATTCAAGGTAGACTTCTTAATCTGCCTAGAAAGGCAAGAAGGAGGTGTTGGAGCAAGTGGGGGAGGGTTAGCGGGGTGGTGGGAAGGAGGATGCCGAATTTAGAAATTGTGCTCCATTAGCCTCTGGCCAAACCAATGATTTTTATTCATATTATTATTTTTATGTGAAAAGGAACCTGCAACAGTTTAGACTCAGCTATTTGCCTTCAGGCACTGGTTTGTCACATTTGGATCCAGGGCCAGTTCAGCACAGTGAGTGTTCATGGGTGGCATGTATATGCGTGTGTGTATGTGTACGTGTGCTCAGGTGTTTGCGTGGCCCGTCTCTGTGTGTGTCCATGGTGTTGGCATAAAAGGCCATCCATCCTAGGGCTTCTGGCTACTTCTTACCTCCAGCCCACCTCCCTAATGTGTCAGGAATTATAAATTAATCACCTGGCTGGTTTGCACTGAACTTGCTAGTGTTTATGAAAGGGAATTCATTGGATATGCCTGTTAATGGAACACGTGTAATAATACTAAAGCCTGTGATTAAAAAGAAATTTAAGGCCCATGAGTTTTTAATAGAAAAACATATCATTTGAGTGTTTATTTGCTGGTGTAAAATGGCTGAGATTTTTTTAAGGGGAGGGGTGCCTTTTTTTTTAATTTTAGAAGGCTCACGGTGTTCATACTGAAAGTTAGTAATCCTTTTGCAGAAGCCCTTTTAGACTGTGTATAGCAGAGATCTCTTTTGATAAAGCAGAAGCTGTTAATTGTTTCATTCTTTGATGGAAGTAGATTTCAGAGTAATTCTACTCATGGGTTTTATTCTCTCATTCATTCATCAAAAATGTAATGCATACCTATCACATGTCAAACACAGGGCTACACTGAGATTCGGAGATGAAAACACTTGACTTCATGTTTAGATGAGCCAGTTTGATGGAGGAAAGACATAGGAAGAAATAATCTCAATACTTGTCCTGATAGAGGTGTGTAAAGGGCAATAAGCCTAGACTAGGAGTTAGAGGCTGCCCAGAGGAAGTGGGATTTAAGCTGAGATGCATCCAGTTAATCAAGCTAGGGAAGGCCATTCCATGGATAGTATTACAAATTCATGGAGTCTTGGAAGCAAGTTGTGTTGGGGAGAACTATAAGTTGTTTTAGAGTACAAGTGTCAGTTATCTAAAAAATAGCTACTGCCTGAATTCTCTCATTTATCCATTTATTAATTCAGTTGCAAAGATGCTAGTCTTGTTCACACGCATGTAGACATATACATATATATAAGTAAATATCTATACACACATATATGGAATATTAATATTCTTTGGTGAAGTGTGCTACTTTGATTTTCTTGAATGTCAGGGAGATTTAATCATCCACATTATTTTATAGCAAAGTGTAGAAACTTCAGCATGTAAAATGAAGCTAGTTGATTTTGGCTTTTCAGAAGTTTGCCTGTGGGTTTTTTAGAAATCTTTTTATTTTCCAGGGAAAGTTTGCATAATTTCTCCACAAATCCTATTTATCTTTCAGAATGGCAAGGAGAACAAACTGCTTCGGGTTTCACAGAACTGGAAGACTGCAAAATTTCTACACATTTTTGGGACATCTGAGTATAGGTTTAGGAATGTCTTGAAGAGAAAGATTGTTTTAGTTTCACTTTTTATTTTTAGACTGGCTGGTAGATTTTAGGGAAGTCAAAATAAGACCTTGTGTATTTGTGTCTTCTAAACCTCAAACAAATATGCATTCATTAATTGTTCATTCAATAAATATTGACCAAGCACTCAAAATGAAATTTCAAAAAAAAAGATGTAAGATGAAATCAACTCAACTTCTACTCTCAAAAAGTACACAGTCTATGAGGTAAGGAGCAAAAATGGGGTTGGGAGAAATGGTGGATTTTATCATGGAAAAAATGTTGAAAAACAAGAGGCATAAGTGGAACCTTGGAGAACTAGTAAGACAGAAGCATATCCGTGTATTTCAAGCAGAGGAATAGCCATGGACCACGTCAGGGAGGTGAACCTGAACCAACATCTGATTTTTGAATGATGGGAAACATGTCAGAGGGACACGCAAATTTTATGCTTTGAGGCCACGCAATTCTACAGCTTCCCAGATACAGAAATGATAGGCAAAACATAATTAAAGGGAAAAAAAAATCTCTCCACAATAGTTCAAAAATAGGATACACATCTCTGTGAGTCAGAAAATGAAAAGACATATGGGATTGACCTTTGTGGTGGAAACCTCATAGACTCTAGATTCCTAAGGAGGTGGGGGGGGGATCATGAAGTTTGCACTCTATGGTTTAATTAGGACTAAGCTGCCCTAATAGTGCTAGGATCACTGTTTCTAAAAAGTCCTGGAATGTGTATCTCCCTGCTGGTGTGAAAAGTTGCTGCTTTTTAGTTTACATGAAGTTGTGTATCTTTCAGTTATAGGACATCTCTTAATTCAGTGTTTACATCTATGAGCATCTCTGAGGGTGAGAACTCCTTGATCTTAATACAAGAAGTAGTTCTTGCCAGGAGTTCCAGGGCCAGGTGAAGGGAGAAAAGGACAAACATGGAAGAGTACATAAAGACAAGCATATCCACCTCCACCTCAGAGAGAGAGAGAGAGAGAGAGAGAGAGAGAGAGAGAGAGAGAGAGAGAGAGAG